>PVHX01017431.1:0-40071 GCA_004024805.1 Geosciurus inauris | reverse complement strand
CACTCCTTGGCCTATACCCTAAAGACTTAAAAACAGCACAGTACAGTAAAGCAGCCACTTCAATGTTTATAGCAGCACAATTCACAATTGCAAAACTGTGGAAGCAACCCAGATGTCCTTCAATAGATGAATGGATAAAGAAACTGTGGTACATATACACAATGGAATATTATTCAGCAATAAAAGAGAATAAAATTATCCCAATGCTATTTAAACCACTATATGTACATTCCATCTCTGTATTCTACCACTAAGTAACTTGCTTGTCTCTTTTAAATGTCATCCATATAAACAGAAAAGAGCGACTGTAATTTGGGGTATTTGGGGTATTCTACTTTTGCATGTGTATGCTAACTTTTTTTTCTTGTAACTATTTTTCATCCTATTCAAAAAATATTTAAATAAGCTATTAAAATCCATTTTAAACAAATTATAATAATTATGAGCCCATTATATGAATGTTTCAAAAATATTCCCCTATTGAAGATATTTAGGCAATGCCTTATTCTTTGTGAGAACTCTACTATTTTTATCAATTCTCTAACTTGCAATATTTCCGTATCATTTTTTACTGTTATCATATTAAGTCTCCAATATAATAAATTAATAAGCCAAGTTCAACTGCATTCAGAAACACTTGCCACCTGTGCTAGTTAGGGAATTAACTTCTAATGAATAAAAAATCCCAGTACTGATACTGAGGGCACCATCAAAAGATAGGGCTTAAATAATAGTTTCAGTAAGTCTGTGTTATATAAAGACCAAGTCAGACTAGTATCCATGAACAGCAAAGATCATTAATTTGGGTCTTATCTGTAAAATAACCACTTATATGTTAAATCTAAGGTTTCTGTGACTTTCCAACTACTCTCTTTGTGTGAACACATTAAACATGGCAGTCCCTTTAAAATAGCTAAAATATTCATCTAACATAAATCTGAAAGCTTTTATTTAGCATTTCTTTACCCTAAGCAGTGAGTTCAGTTAGCACTGAGGGGATAAAGAAACAAATGAAGATTGTCTCCAGTCTTAAGAGTTTTCTTATCAAGCAAGGGGGACAGACCAAAGAAGGACCTGCAAGATAAAATACATCCCTGAACAGTCAATACTTTTCAGGCATTGCTCTGTGTGCTCAGGAGACACATGTATGGTAAGTTTAACATGGGGCCCTATCCTCAATGAGGATGAAAACATACAGATCTACAGCCACATATTATGATGGTATCCCAGATATGATGTAACAGGAAGACACTTCACTTCTATGCTATTCCTTCCAAAAAAAAAAAGAAAGAAAGAAAGAAAAGAAAAAACACAAAAGACAAACACACATTGGAAAACAATCAGCCAAATATCCAAAAATTTCTCATAAACAATCAAGATAATAAAAAAAAACTTGATTAATTGTCACACACTAGAGAAGTCAAGAACTGTGATAATGAAATGAGATGTGAAATCCTGGAACTAAAGAAAAAAAATACATTATTGGAAAAGTGGAATAAAGTTTGTAGTTCACTTAATAATGAAGTCTGGAATTCAGTTAAATAGTAAGGTATGAAAGTTGGTTTCTTAGATTTGATAAATGTATCAAAATAAGGCCACATGATAACATTAGGGGAAACTAAAATTGGATGAGGGGTATGTAGATATGTTCAGTGCCATCTTTTTTCTCATTATTTTAATTGGTGCATTACACTTGTACATAATGGTGGGATTTATTATTACATATTTGTACATGTGCATGATGTAAAAATATAATTTGACCAATATCATTTCCAACTATTTCCTCTTTCACTCTCCTTCTCCCTGGTCCCTTTCCTCTACTGATCTTCCTTCTACTTTTATGAGATTCACCTCACACACAATTTTTATTCTTTTCTCCCCTTGAGAGACAACATACAACCCTTGACTTTCCAAGTTTGGCTTATTTTACTTAGCATAATATTCTCAAGTTCCATCCATTTCCCTGCAATGACATAATTTCATTCTTCTTTATGGCTCAGTAAAACTCCACTGTGTATATATACCATATTTTCTTTAATCCTTCATCCATTGATAGATACTGAGACTGGTTCCATAATTGGGTTATTATGAATTGTGCTGCTATAAATATGTGTATGCCTACATCACCATGCCATACCATACTGACTTTAATACCGTACTGACTTTAATTCTTTAGGATAAATACCCCAGGGTGGTATATCTGGGTCATATGGTATTTCCATTCCTTCCTCATCTTTTCCTTTTTTTTTGGTACAGGGAATTGAACCCAGGGATTTTGTTTTAAGTTGTGCCTCGTGGGTCTGCTCGAGGAGTTGGGGTCCTGAGAAATGAAAAGGGGTCTTTGGGGAAGACAAAATGGGGTCTCATGGAACGAGGTATTGGGGTGACAGTCCGCAGAGTCAACTGAGTCACTCCACCCAGACTCCGGGGGTAGGTAGGACTGCTCTGCCGGAGGGAGACACAGAACCCATTTATTCCTGGAAGTACAGAAGCTTATATAGGGTCCTCGGACCAATCATGGCCCGGAGATTACAACCAAAGAGGCACGCTCTGCCGGGCCTGTGGTTTATCAGCATAGAATGGGAAAAGAGGGAAGGGAGGGGTTGAAGGTATGGGGAGTGTTCCTACACAGGGGCACATAACCACTGAGCCATATTCTCAACCATATAAATATACATGTATATATTTATAAAAAATATTTTTAAAAAAACAGAAAAACTATAGCAGGGAGGAGGAATAGGGTCTTCCTAAATTGATTAGGGCCTCTCTAAGTTGCTGAGACTGGTTTTGAACTCAGGATCCTCCTGTCTCAGTGACCTGCTCCACTGAAAGTACAGGAATGCCCCACTTTACCTGGCTCATTCCTAGTTTTTTGATGAACCTCCACACTAATATTCATAGTGATTGTATTTATTTACAATTCCACCAACAGTGTGAAAGAGTTAACTTCCCCCTACATTTTCTCCAGCATTTAAAATTGTTTGCATTCTTGATGGCTGCCATTCAAACTAGAGTGAGACAAAATACCAGCGTGGCTTTGATGTGCTTTTCCCTAATGGCTAAAGAAGTTGAACATTTTTTCAGATATTTACTGACCATTTATATTTCTTCTTTTGAGAAATGTCTGTTTAGTTTATATGCCCATTTATTAACTGGGTAATTTGCGATTTTGCTGTCAAGTTGTTTTAGTTCTTTATATATTCAAGATATTAATACTCAGTCAGAGAGTTGCTAGCAAAGATTTTCTCCTACTTTATAGTTTCTCTCTACTCATTTTCAATTTCTTCATTTTCTGTGTGAAGATTTAATTTGATGTCATCTCATTTATTAATATTGATATTATTTCCTGAGCTATAGAAGTCTCATTAAGAAAGTCATTGACTCTGCCTTTATGTTGGAGTTTTGAACCTAAATTTTGTTTTTGAAGTTTCATTATTTCTAATGTAATTCCTAGATCTTTGATGCATTTTGAGTTAATTTTTGTGCAGGATGAGAGAAAAGTGTCAAGTTTCATTCTTCAACATATGAATAACCATTTGTCCCAGCACCATTTGCTAAAGAGTTGTCTTTTTTCCAATGTATGTTTCTGGCACCTTTGTCAAAAATCAAATGACTATATCTGTGTGGGTGTCTCTGTGTCTTTTATTCTGTTCCACTGGTCATGTGTCTGTTTTTATGCCAGTACCATGCAGTTTTGTTATTCTGTAGTATAATTTGAAATCAGGTATTGTGATACCTCCAGCAATGCTTTTTTGACTTAGAATTTCTTTGGCTATTTTGGTCTTTTTTTCTTCCAAATGAATATTAGAATTTTTTGTTTCCAGTTTTGTGAAGAATGTCTTTGGTATTTGGGTGGGGACTGCATTAAATCTGCATATTGCTTTGAATGGTGTGGTCATTGTGATATTAATTCTGCCTATCCCTGAATGTAGGAGGTCTTTCCATCTTCTTGCCTTTTTCAAATTTCTTTCTTCAGTGTTCTGTAGTTTTTATTGTAGAGGTCTTTCTACTTCCTTGGTTAGATTTATTCCTAGTTTTTTGTTTTGTTTTGTTTTTTTGTTTGACTATTGTGAATGGAATTATTTTTCTGATTTTTTCTCAGTAGATTCATGGTTGATATATAGAAAAACTATTTATTTTTGTATGTTGATATTTAACCTGCTACTTTGCCAAAATTTTATTAGCTCTAACAGTCTTTTGGTATAGCTTTTTGGATTTTGTTAGGAATAGGATCATATCATCAGCAAAGAGTAATAATTTGACTTTTCCTTTCATATTTTCATCTGTTTTATTTCCTTCTCTTGCATGTTTGCTATTCTAGAATTTCTAACACTAGGTTAATAGGAGTGTGAGAGTAGACATCTTTATCTTGTCCCAAATTTTAAAGAAAATGCTGTTTTTCCCCATTTATATGAGGTTGGCTTTTGGTTTTTCACTTATAGCCTCAATGATATTGAGGTAAGTTCCTTCTATTCCTAGTTTCTTCAGTATTTTTATCATGAGTGGATGCTGAATTTTGTCAAAGCTTTACTCTGCTTTTCTGTACTTAATGCTATTTATGTGGTGAATTACATTTATTGATTTTTGTATGTTAAACCGTCTTGCCTCCCTGGGATAAAACCAACTTGGTAATAATGTGCAATATTTTTAATATGTTGCTGAGTGCAGTTTGCTAATATTTTATTATAGATTTTCACATCTAAGTTCATGAGGTATATCCATCTGTAGCTTTCTTTCCTTGATATGTCATTATCTGATTTTTGTATGAGTGTAATACCAGCTTCACCAAATGAATTTGGAAGTGTTCAATCCTTTCCTATTTCATAGAATCATTTTAGGAAAATTGGTGTTAATTCTTCTTTTGAGTTCTGATAGAATTCTGCTAAGAATTCATCTGGTTCAGGGCTTTTCGTGGCTGGAAGTCCTTTTCATTACTGCTTAGATCTCATTGTTAGTTATTGATTTGTTTAAGATTTCTATATCCTCTTAATTCAATTTTGGCAGGTACTATCTGCCTAGAGATATATCCATTTCTTCTTGCTTTTCCAATTTATTGGAGTATAAGTTTTTCCAAGTAGACCCTAATCATCCTCTAGATTTCTATGATATCAATGGTGATTTCTCCTTTTTTACTAGTTTTATTAATTTGGATCTTCTCTCCACTTCTACTGGTTAGTTTGGCTAAGGGTTTATCAATTGTGTTTATCTTTTCAAAGAACTAACTCTTCATTTAACTGATCTTTAGTATTTTGAATTTTCTGTTTCATTGGTTTTAGTTCTGATTTTAATTATTTTCTTCCTTCTACTGGTTTTGGAACTGATTTATTTCTGTTTTCCAAGGACCTTGAGATTCATCATTAGGTTGTTTATTTGGAGTCTTTCTGATTTTCTTAGGTAGGCTAAAAATTTCCTCTTAAAATTGTCTTCATGATGTTCCAGAGGTACCAGTATGTTGTATTACTACTCCTATTTGGCTCTATGGATTTTTTAATTTCTCCATTAATTTCTTCTGTCACTCTTTCATTATTCAAGAGTGTGTTGTTCAGTTTCCATGTGTTTACACAGTGTCTGTTTTTTGTTTGTTTGTTTTCTTTTGTTTTTTGCATTGATTTCTAATTTAATTCCATTAGGATCAGATAAAATGAAAGGAATAATATATAGCTTTTTTTGTTTGCTTGTTTGTATTTGTTAGAGTTTCTTTGTGACCTAAAATATGGTCTGCTTTGGAGAAAGATCCATGAGCAGCTGAGAAGAAAGTGAATTCAACTCTTGTTAAATGAATATTGCATAGGTGTCTATTGAATCCATTTAATTTACAGTATTTTTTTGCTCTGAAGAGTGTTTCTCAGTTTATGTCTGGTTAACCTATCTGTTGATGAGAAAGGTGTATTGAAATTCATCAGTGTTATTGTAGATATATATCTGAGTTTTAAGTCAAGTAGTGTATGTTTTATGTGCTTACATGCACCAAAGATTAGGACATAAATATTTACTATTGTTATATCTTTTGTTGGATTGTTCCATTTAGTAATATGAAGTGATTGTCTCTTCTGATGAATTTTGGCTTGAAGTCGGCTTTGTTGAATGAGAGTAGCTACTCTTGCTTATTTTCAGGCTCCATTTGCATGGTTTATCAATTTCATCCTTTAATTTGCAGACTGTGACTGTCTTTTCCTGTAAGGTGAGTCTCTTGTAAGAAATATACATTTGGGTTTTATTTTTTATACCAGTCTATTTATTTTAATTGGAAAGCTGAGATCATTTGCCTTCAACATTATTATGTATAGATTTTTATTATTTTCTACCATTTTGATATTTTTTAATGGTTACTTTGATCCTGCTCCTCATTTTATTAGCTTCTTCAAATAAGATTTGTTCTTTTGTGAGTTTTAGGTTTGTTTTTATTTCTTCTGTATATATAATTTCTTTAAGTATTTTCTGAAGTGACATCATAGTAGTCATAAATTCTTTTAGTATCTGTCTTGGAAAGTTTATATTTCCTCTTCAATTCTGAACGATAGCTTTGCTGAATATAGCAATATTGGTTGAAAATTATTTTCATTTATGGTTTTTAATGATGTATTCCAGCAAACAGAATGATAGATTTTGGTGTTTGCTGAGAAACCAGAAATCATCCTGTTGGGTTGGCATGTAAACATGATCTGGTGATTTTTCTCTTGAGGTTTTTAAAATTCTATCATTGTTCTGTATTTTAGGCATTTTATTGTTAATATGTCATAGAGAGATTCTTTTTTGATCTTATATATTTGATGTTCTGGATGCCTCCTCTTCTATATGTCCATCTCATTCTTAAGGTTTGAAATTTTTTTTGAATTATTATTTCCCTGAAGAGCTTATCCATGCATTAGCCTTCATCTCACAACCATCTTTGAATCCAGTGATCTTAAATTTTGTCTCTGAATATTGTCCTAGAGTTATTGTATATTCTGATAATGGTTATTTATTTCATTTTAATACTTTCTGTCTCAGTCAGCTTTGTAGCTGCTGTTACTAAATGACCTGACCAAAACAACTATAGAGGTGGAAACATTTATTTGTGGCTCAAAGTTTCAGAAGTTTTAGTCCATAGACAACAGGTTCCATTCCCTAGGGCTCAAAGTGAGGTAGGACATTATGGTGAAACAGTGTAGCAGAGGGAAGCAGCTCACATGATGATCAGAGACTGAGAGAGATTTCCACTTCCCAGATACAAATATATACCTCAAAGCCACACCAATGGTCCACCTCCAACAGGCACACCCCATTTGCCTTTAGTTTGCACTCAATTAATCCCAGTATGTAATTAATCCACTGGGTTAAGATTTTATATCCCAATCATTTCTCTTCCAAACTTTGTTTCATTGTCTCACATATGAGCTTTTGGGGGACACCTTACATTCAAACCATAACACTATCTGAATGTTTAATGCTGGCCACTTTGTCTTTCAACTCTAAGATTCCATATTCAGTGTCTTCTCCTCTATTACAGACACTTTAAGTTAAACATTTTATTTGATTTATTGTGACTTTTACTTCAAAGACTTTTGTCTGGTTCTTTTTCAATATGTCTATCTTCTTATTAAATGCATCGGTCATGTCCTGTACTCACTTCCTTAATTCTTTCAATAGTTTTTCTGTGGTCTCTTGGAATTCACTGATAATTTTTGATAATCATTTTTTGAATTCTTTTTCTGATATTTTATCCACTTCAATGTCTTTGGAGTCAGTTGCTGATAAATTATGTGTCTTTAGGAAGCATCATGTTACCCTTTTTTTCATATTTCTTATATTCCTGTGTTGGAGTTTATGCATCTTTTGGGATGGATTTATGTTTTACTTTTACATGTAGGCCTCTTTAGGGCACAGTCTTCTCTTGCCACAGTTTTCAGGGGGAGGATCAGGTCATTGTGATTTTTTAAATATATTTACAAATGCATTTCATAGTCTATTTTCCCTTGTAGTCCTTTGGTGATGATTAGTGTGTTTTGATACAGTGTACAGTGAATCAGAGCTTGAAGATTCCACTTTTCCGGTAGTTCTAAAGAGTGAGGTCCTCTTTAAGATCTCTCAATTTTGTTGTGTATAGCAGGTACACTTTCTGTAAAGTGCACCCTCTGGGATTGCTCTTCTTCACTTAAGAACTCTGTATATTCTAAAGGCGTATGAGAGAAATCTATATTAAGACCCCTCACAGGTGGTGTGTCCACAGCTTTTGTGTTAATTCTCTCTCTACTTTTGTAGGAGTTGATTTCTAAGAATGGAACCTAAGCCTCCCCAGCCAGCCATTCTACTTGTTCATTTGTTTGGGGGTTTTGTTCCTTCTTTTCTTGTATAAAGTGCCATTGACATATGGACATGGTTAGTTTGTACGTGGAGCAAGTGGCACTATCTGTTGGCTGGGCTTAACCTAGCAGCAGTCTTTACCCATGAACTTGTAGTGTCACAGTATATTCCTACCACCTCACAGAAAAGAAGGAAGCAACAGAAATTAAGAAATACACTGCATTAAAATAAATAGCCAGTGACTACTATGACACCTACAATACTAATTATTATAAAAATAGGAATGGTAGTGTCAGCAATTGCCAACAGCAAAATCAATAAATAGCCATGGGATAGATCTGGGATTAAAGTAAACAGCATGTGTCAATTACACCAACCACATTACTAATAACTTTAACAACATGAATGGCAAGGGTGAGAGTTATATAGACCAATTAGTTCTAAAAAATGTTAAAAATAGAGTTTGCTAAAAAAAAATGTGATGAAGATAAAAAAAACTTTATACTCTCCAAAATGTGAACAGACATGTGAAAATGTGAAAAGCAGAAGACATGTAGCAAGTGATGGCTATAAAGGAAGAAGAAAAATAAAGGAACTAAGTCAAAGGAGAGGGAATTAGAGTTTGGTTCAAAAGAGAAGTAACAAATGAGAGAAAGAGAAACAAAAAAATAAAATAAAACAAAATAAATAGACAAAAAACCCTGTCAGAAAACAAGAAGAAGAAAAATAACAATAATAAAAAATGCTAAAAATGAGGAAAAAATTAATGAATAAGCATGCATGTGTATGTATATATTTGTGTGTGTATATGTATACATACATATATATACACATACACATATATATACACATATACAAACCAATCAGCATAGCAAGAACACCAAAAAAAAAAAAAAAAAGAAGGAAAGAAGAATTTTTAATGAAAAATGAAAGAAGTGTCTGCACTGAAGTGTCAGAACTCCCAACAAGGATATTTTACCACTGCCTATGCCCAGCTGACCTTCTTTCCATTTCTTCTTCAGCTGTGTACCTGTTAGAGCAAGCTCTGGGGCGTTGTTAAACACTTCTGTTTCTTGCTCATGGAACTGCCAGCTGGAGTAACCTGAAAGTGATGGTGGTGGAAATAGCTCACAGCTTCCACTCTCACAAGTATAGGTAGGATGGCATGGGAAGTGCACTGCTGATTAAACAGACCAGATGGATGCACTCCCAAGGTGGAACTGCTGTATCATTCTAGGGGGGAAGTTGAGGCAGCAGGAGCTTAGCTTCAATCAGGTCTTAGAGGCTTTGTTGGGCGGTTTCTTCCCAGAGAAATTAGATCAACACATCCCTAGGACTGGGCAGATGCTCATCTCTGCCCCAGTCTGGATCTCAGGAGCATCTCAAAAATTCTACTCATGGGGCAGGAGAGCCAACACTCCCTAGGTTTCACACACCTCACTGCCCTCAAATATGGTCTTCCTAGAATTAGACCTCGACTATACTCATACCCACCTGTTCAGTCTCCCAATCCTCTTCATCTGGTCACATGAGCTACCAGACTAAAAGAAAAAGTGAGTTGCATTCCCCTCCATATCTCTGGCTTGATCCTCCTGGATACAACCTCCTCTGTGCATGTTTCTCCACATTCTGCTAGGTACAAATGGCCACATGGTCAGCACTAGCCAGGAGAGTATGGCAGCCTTTGCTATGATCTATTAGACTTCCATAGCAGCAAGCTGCAGCATGGCCTCCTCAAGATGGCTTCCACCTCAGTCTCTGCTTGCTGGATGAGAATACAGAGCACTCATCAAATCAGACCACTGTGCAGCCTCTGGGTCAACTAAGTCCAGGCTGCTTTCCTGTTCTACAGGTCTTTCCATGCTAAATTTGTTCATTGTATTTATCTCTCTGTGTGTGCTCTCCCTCCCCTCTTGGTGACCAACAGAACCACAACCAACCAACGTGGTTCCAATGTACTCTTTCTTGTTCTTTGTAATTCACTCAAATTTCTGAGTCTGTAAGAGACTCTTGCTGTCTGGTATTGAATTTCAGTGAATACCTTCTTTTACCCACCTCACTGAGAAAAAGTGTTCCTGCTGCTTGAATGTGAGTCACAGGGCAACTGGAAATGCAGCCTTCCTCTTATCTGCCATCTTGAATATCTCTCTGTGCTTTTTAAAATTTTTCTATAACTTGAAAATTACCCCAAAATAGAGAATTTATTAAGAAAACAAATGCAGAAGGTATCTAGGTTCTGGTCAAAGCATGGAAGGAGTTTATAAGTTGTTATTCTGTCCTAACATAAAAAATCTAAACAAACTGAAAAATCAATAATTGGATCTGTCAGAAAAGGGCAAACCACAGCACCCAAATTTTTAAAAGTCAGGCATATGAATATAGAAAATTATGATTTATTGGCGCAGAACCCTACAAGTGGAAAAATCTTTGGGAACCAGTACTGGGGCAGGTAAACTTGAATTATAATTAACAAACTGCTGGAGGCCCAGTCTAACAGTTAAATGCTCCAAGACAGAAATTGTTTTTATTAGTGTTCTCTAGAGAAACAGAAGAAGAGCATATGTAAATGAAGATACTTGATATAAGAATTACACATCTCATTATGGAAGCCCAGCACTCCCAAGATCTGTACCCAGCAACTTGGAGACCAGGATATCTAATGATGTAGATTTAGTCTGAATCTGCAGGTCCGAGAACCAAGAAACACAATGGTGTTAAGTTCTAGTCTGAGAGTTGGCAAGTTTGAGATCCAAGAAGAAGTTCAAGTATGAAAACACAAAAAGAATGATGTCCTAGGACAAGGAGTCAGTCTGGTAGGTCCCTCTTAATCAATGCTTTTGTTCTGATTGGGTGAGTGTCATTTGTATGAGGAAGGGTAATCCACTTTAGGTGTTTTGCTAATCCAACTATAAATTTAATTCAAAAACACAAACATACCCAAAATAATGCCTGACCAAATATCTAGGTACCCTCTGGGCCGGCCAAATTGACACATAAAACTAATTATCATACATGCTCCTATATTTTCATGAGTTTAAACCTTCTGGAGTAGTACCAGGTTATCACAGTGAATGTTGGAGAAAAATCCCTTCACAGTCTAGTAAAGGAAAGAAAAAGTGGTCATTTGGGAATATGCTAGAATGTCTATTCTTCTTAACAAGATCTGTCTATAAGGAACTTATTTGGGTTTTATCAGTACTTAATTGGCCTAGCAAAAGTAAAATAACCAATAATCAGCTATCTCCACCCATCCTGTCCCACCAAAAGAACACCAAAGTTCACAGACCAGAGAAAAAGCCTCACTTCAATTAAGCTTTAACCACAGGACTACAGAACTCCCTACACCTTATCACCACATTGATAAGGACCTATCACAGTTTTTTTTTTAATCCAATAAATCATGCCCAATTTTCAGCAAGCATCAGAAGCAGACTCCATTTGGCAGAGATGATGGGATTATCAGATCGGAAATTTTTTAAAAAACTATAAATAGTATGCTAAGGGCTCTTAAATACACTGTCACATAAATTCAAAATGCCTTTGAGAGGGTGTTGGTAACGTGGATATGATTGAGCAGAAAATCTCTGGGCTTGAGGATTTATCAATACATCTCAGTACAAACTTCTAAAACTAAAAAAGCAAGGAGTAAAATCCCAGAAAAAAAAAATGGAACTGAATATCCAAGAACTGTGGCAACAAGAAGGTGATAACATACATGTGATGAAAATGCCAGCACTGAGGGAAAGAGCAAGAGAGAAGCAGTACTTGGAACAGTAATGACTCAGGATTTCTCCAAATTAGTGCCAGATACCAAACCACAGATCCAAGAAGTTCAGAGGACACCAAACAGGATAAATGCCTGTACCTGGACATATCACAACCAACTGCTGATAAATCAAAGATGAGAAAAAAATTGTGAAAGAAACAAGGGAAAAAGTAACCACCTTGCTACAGAGGAGCAAAGATTACAACTATGTCTGACTTTTTAGAAAGCATGCTAACAAAAGAGAGTGGAGTGAAATAAGATGTTGGGAGAGGGAAAAAAAATCTAGAGTTTTGTATTCTGTTATATCCTTCAAAACTAAAGGAATATGAAGATTTTCCCAGACATATAAAAATTTGGAAATTTATTATCAATGGACCTGCCTACAAGATAAAAACAATTCTCCAGAGAAAAAGAAAATGATGTAGTTAGAAATAATGATAAACATAATGAAAAAAGAAAGCATTTGAGAAGAAATAGTGAAAGAAAAATACAAACTTTTATTTTTCTTATTCTGATAATCATTTGTTCAAAATAATAGAAATGCCAGGCACAGTGGTACACACCTATAATCCCAGCAACCTGGGAGGCTGAGGCTGGAGGGTAGCAATTTTGAAGGCAGCCTCAGCAAAAGCGAGGTGCTAAGCAACTCAGGGAGACCTTGTCTCTAAATAAAATACAAAATAGGGCTGGGGATGTGGCTCAGTGGTCAAGTGCCCCATAGTTCAATTCCCAGTACCCCCCAAAAAATAATAATAATAATAGCAACAATGTATTAGATAAATATAGTATAAGTATAATTTGAAATAAATGATAGCAATGATACAAGATATAGACAACAGAAGGTAATAGAAATATTATGTTATTATAAGGTACTTACATTACCCATGAAGTTCTCTAATGCTATTCAAAAGTGGATTTGTATTAGCTGTGAATGCAGATTGCAAACTTAAGGGCAAATATATATACATATATATGACATAGTAGGAAAGGAGAGAAAGTGGAATCAAATACCATGTTTAATTAAAACCAAATATAGTAGAAAAAGAGTCAAAAATATAAACACAAAAGGAATGAAAAGAAAATAATAATAAATGTGGTAGATATTTACTTAATATCAAAAATCATGTTAAATGTCAATGGTCTAAATATCTCAATTAAAATACAGAGATTATCACAGTGGAACAAAAATAACCAAGAACTAGCCAAATGTTGTTTACAAGAAACACATTGGTGTTAGTCACCTTTTCATCACTGTGACCAAAGTACCTATCAAGAACACCATGGTCAAGTACCCCTGAGTTAAATCCCCGGTTCCAAAAAAAAAAAAACACGTGGTAGGAAGAAAATTTACCTGTCTCATGGTTTCAGATGTTCAGTCCATGGATGGCCAAATCCATTGTTTTGGGCTCAGGGTAAGGTGGAGCCAAGGCAGAAGTGCGTGATGGAGGAAAAATAATTGGCTTTGGCTTCTGAGAAGCAGAAAGAGGGAAAGGAACCTAGGAGTAGATAAACATTTCCAGAGCACACCCACGGTTATACACGGTCTCCAACCTTGCCCCACCTGATTGCAGTTACCACCCAGTTAATCCATTCAAACTAGGATGGAAAAATTAGGTTACAGCCCTGATATCCTAATCATTTCACCTCTGAATATTCCTTAATTAATACAGGATCTTTCGGGGAACACCTACTATCTCAAACAGCACCACTGTAAATATGAAGATACATGTAGATTAAAAAGTAGAAAATGGAGAAAGATATATCATGCCAACAATAATAATAGAAAAGGCAAGCACAGCTATTTTAATTTCAGACAGACAAATTTCAGAGAAAGGAAATGATCAGGTATAAAGAGAAGCATTACATGATGCTTATGAGATCAAGAATCCAAGAAGGCACAACAATTCTAAATGGATATACACATAACAACATAACACAAAAATGCACAAAGAAAGACAGGACTGTGAGAAGACTCCAACACCCCTCCGTGAGAAATAGACAGAACTAGGAGGCAAAAAATCTATCTGGACAGAGCTCAATTCAATTGCTCCAGTGATCAATTGAATATAATTGCCATATATCAATCATTTCATCCAATTATCAAACAATACACATTCTTCTCAGGATTACATAAAACATACATCAAAATAGACCACATACTTGGCCAGGAAACCCACCTTAAATACGTGAGATACTAGAGGTTATACAATGTCTCCTCCCAGACCAAAATAAAATTAAACTATAAATCAATAACAAAGACATCTAAAAAATATTAAAACATATTTGGATATTAAACAATACAGCTCTAAGGAATACATGGACTAAGAAGAAATCTCAACAAATTTAAAAAGAAATCTAAATTTTAAACTAATCAAAAATGAAAACACAGCTTGTCAAAATTTGTGAGATCCAGTGAGAGCAGAGCTTAGGAAGAAATCTCTAGCTTTGAATGCATATATTAAAAATAAGGAAGATTTAAAATCAATCATCTAAATATCCACTTTAGGAAACTAGAAAAAGAAGAGCAAATTACGTTTAAGGTAAGCAGAAAAATGGAATGAAAATAGTCTTTTCAATGAAAGGTACTTGAACAACTAGATATCCACTTGCAAAAACAAAAATAAAAATTGAAACAAAACATGGGCCTTACACCCTGCACAAAAATTAACTCAAAATGGGTCATATATCTACATGTAAAAGCATAACTCAAAATTACAAGACTCCTAGAAGATTGTATGGGAGAAAGCCTAGATATCTTGAATATTCTGACATTTATGTAGATACAGTACAAAGGACATGATTCATTAAAAATAATTGATAAGCTATCATTAAATTAAAGTCATCTGCTTTGCCTAAGACAATGTCAAGAGAATGAAAAGATAACTCAATGACTAGGAGGCATATTTGATAAAGTATCATAACCAAAATATACAAAGAACACTTAAAATTCAACAATAAGAAAGCAAACAACCTGATTTAAAAATGGGTCAAAAACCTTAAAAGATTCCTCACCAAAGAAGACATATAGATAGTAAAAAGGCATATGATAAGATGTCCCACATTATGCATCATTAGAGAAATACAAATCAAAACAATAATGAAATACAACTACACAGTTATTAGAATGGCCAACATCCTCAGTACTGAACACCATTATCTGCTGATGAGGTTGTAGAAATATAGAGACTCTCATCATTGCTTGTGAAAATGCAAAACATTACTACTGCCAGCTACTTTGAAACATGATTTGGGAGTTTCTTAAAAAACTAAACATGGTTTCTTCATAAGATCAAGCACTCATACTCCTTGGTATTTTCTCAAAGGAGTTGTTCACATAAAAAATTTGCAAAATGTACACATGATGTTTACAGCAGCTTTATTCATAATTGCAAAACTTAAAGTCAACCAGGACTTTCACATAGATAAGTTGATATATCATATGATAAATACAGAAACTATAACATTATCCAGCCTTGAAAAACTAACATGTACATGGAAAGACAAAGAGGAAACCTAAATACATATTGTAAGTAAAAGAAGTCAATCTGAAAAGGTGACATAGAACATAGTTCCAACAAACGTGAAAGATAAAACTTTAGAGGTTATGAAAAGGGATGGGGTTGCCAGCATTGGGAGGAGGGAGGGACTGACTGATGGGGCCCAGGTGAAAGGAAGAACAAATTGAAGAGTGCAAAGGAAGGGTAGGAAACCTGGATCCTGTACTGTAATGTTGGATACATATCATTAAACATCTGTCCAAACCCATAGAACATGTAACCACAAGTGGATCATAATGTAAACTATGGATTTGGGGGACAGATAGGTGTAAATCATCAGTTGCAACAAATGAACCATTCTCATTCAAGATTTTGACAGTGAGGGAAGGCTTTGCTTATGGAGGGATAAGAGATAAATAGGACATCTCTGTACCTTCTGCTTAATCTTACTGTGAATCTAAAAATTAAGACCATTTAAAAAGGGGGGAATGTGGTGAGTGGGATTATAAGAATTTTTTCAATAATGATTCTACAAAGTGATATACAAAGTTATATACAAATTTCCAAGGAAACATCTTACTACATCCAAATTCTACATGGAAATTCAGGGAAAACTTCACCAAGATTAATTTTGAAATTAGTCTCTAAGGCTCCAACTTTGTCACCCACACATGTACATGCACACACACACAGACACACACAAAACAGATTAGTGAGGACATTGCATACTTAAGAGGCCTGGAAAACATAATGGCACATCTTTAAGAGTTATGATGTTCAGGAAAAACTTCCACATTGGATCCAGAGCCACAGTGCCAATGGCCCACAATATTTTCAGGGGCCCAAAAGTATCTTAATTTTCTTTGAATATTAGAATGAATGAAAAGAGTTTCTAGGTCTGTAAAGATGTTTTAACATATAACATTAATATAATTTTCTTTACAACAGTGCAATAGTAAAATAATTTTAACAAGTTTTCCAGTCCTTATTATATTTATTCTGTTTCTAATCCTTTACATCACTGCCTAAAAGTCTATGAGGTAGTTAAAAATTTAAAATTACATGATTATGTGAGCAATTTTCTTGATTTAAACTAACTCATGTGTAATTTATTAATCAGTAAACACTAACATACTAAATGTACATGAGTTAAGGGAAGAATCTAAATCAGTTTAATAATTTGATCTTTCAGTTTACTTGTTAATATGTAAAAAGCTGATATTAGCCCAAGTTTATGTAACTTCCTTATCTAATGAAAGCAAGTATTATATGCTTTGCATTCATCACATATGCCCTTAAGTTGTGTTCTGCAAATATTCATACCTCCAAATTGTGAACAAAGCAGAGAATTTTACCATATTATTTCTGGTTTCTGTGCTACCTCATAAAAAAGCAGCTTTCCTTATTTTTAAATAACTTTCCTCACTTCTATTGGACTTAGAACCTTGTACTTATCTTTATCTTTTAACAGTAAAACTAACATATGACCTCAGGACTGGAGTTATGAATAGAGTAAATAGATGAGAATTCATATAGATGGAGTTACGAGTTCCTTGTTACCTAAAATCTTAACACACACTGAGCTACAGAGCTTCACTCCTTATGGCTGACATTGTCTTCAGTTGAAATGAAGATGTGAATCTAAGGTGAAATATGCAGTCTCATTTCAAATTTTGTATGCCTCCCTCCTGTGAGGAAAGAATGATGAGAGACTGAAGATAACTGATAGCTGGAGAATTTTACATAAGAAGGAACAGATTGAAAAATAGAAAGGCATAGTAGGAAACCTTAATCTCATTCAAAGATTCATTGTGATTGACTCTAAGACAATGATAAATGTCTTAGTCCATCCAGGCTACTAAAACAAAATACTATAAACTGGGTGGCTTATAAACAACACAAGTTTATTTCACTCAATCCTGGAAGTTCAAGATCAAGGCACTGGAAGATTTGGTGTCTGATGAGGAAATGTTTCCTCATTCCTAGATAGCACCTTGGCCCGGTGTCCTCACATCGTAGAAGGGGCATATCACCTCCCTCAGACCTTCTTTGTAAGGGCATTAATTTCATTCAGGAGGGCTCCATCCCTGTGACCTAATGACTACTCAATGACCCTCACTTCTTAACACTATCGCATTTTGCATTATCAATGTATAAATTTGGGGTGGACACAGACTTTCCCATCATAACATCATATGCACAGATTCTATGAACATGGGTGCCTAAATGACATGCAGAGTTATCATGTCTTATGTAATACACACAACAAAACCAAGTCTATTCACACAAACAACTGCCACCTGGAGTATGACTGTCCCTCTAATGGACTATCCATTATTAAGTTGGAAGTAGTAAACGGGGAAAAAAAAGAAAAAATCTTGCAGCTAGCAGAGGGTTGTGTTTTGTCCAGACCCCTGCTGATTCTCCACTGCGCTTGATAGTTGCTCTTTTCACCGCTCATTAACACTGCAGTCCAAAGGAAGGACACTTGTTTCCAAGGCTTGCAGTAACCTCATTATCTCTTAATTGTTTGCACCCTTTCCTTTCTGGGTACAATTCAAAAGCCCATTTCTGGGTACAACTCAAAAGCCCATTTCCTCTCTGTAGATTCTACTGGGCAAAGCACCTCTGTATCTCGGAGTCCACTGTTCAAAGCTGGACCATCAGCATTAACCCTTCCATTGAAATGGAAGGCAGAGGGGGGGATTTGGATTCTGCAGAAGGTCTCACATAAACAAGCAGGAGAAAAACACTACTGATAGGCCACACCTTCCACATCAGTCACCTCTGACCCCTAGGCAGCCATGTGTGTTAGGAAGCGCTGATCCTATTCTGTGATTACTGCACTTCATTTTCCATTTAGTGTTAAAGTCATTTATGTAAGTCTTAATAACTCCTATGAATACAGAATGAGTCCACATTTATCTAGGGTCAAAAGCAAGCTTCAGATATATTTTTAACATTTGACTGTCATTTATTGTCTGATCACTCACTCACTTTTTATTTTTATTTTATTTTTGATTTTTTGATTCATTCAACCACTCAGACAAGAAAATGGAGACTGAGAGAAGGGTTAGCTTTCCAATCTCCCTGCAGGGTGAAAGTAAAGAAAATGATATGATTGATCAAAATGACATTATGCCTACTTTCTTATCTAGACCCTATCAAACTTGCCTGATCCTTTGAATCATCTGTGACTTTTGCTAATACAGAGGACTCCCTGCACCACCACCCAATCACCCCTACTCTATCACCAAGAAACCCAAAACAAATCATAACCTCCAGGGGACAAGCCTGGACTTCCTTATTGTTTGTGTGTGTGTGTGTTCCTTTTATGTTTTGTTTCATTTATTTTTATTTTGAAAAAACAACGCCAGATGTCCCAGTTGATTGCATAATTAAGCAAATTTGGGAAACCATAATCCTAAAGAGGGAGAGCAGCTCAAACATTTCACATGTAGCCCATTTTGAATGCATTATGACATAGTTTTAACTAACTTGGTACTAACAAATACAGTTCTAATTGCACTTCAGCTTTGTGAGGAAGGGCATTGGAGGAAAAGGACTGCTACATCCAGGACTATTGCTGAAACTCAAGTTCCTGGGCCATGTGGGTGGAGACATGGAGAAGAAAGGAGGCATCTCCTCTTGATTCCCAAGTTTAGAGAGTGACTGAAAAGTGATGGGCTGCAGATGTGATGTCCTGCAAAGAGCTCCTTCAGAGAACATGGCAGGTCATGCTAAGCTGAAAGCGAGTACACACTGTGTTTCTATCCTCTATGCTCATTGCTGTGCTTACAGCAAACATTTTGGGAAACTTAAAGAATTTTCTTAAAAGATAAAATATCAAAAAATCACTTGGCTTTGAAAAAGTTGGAGCTGCCCTTATGGGACATGGAATTACACTGATTTAATGTAGCCAGAAGCTTTATGGGGAGAGAAGCAATCCTGGATAAACTGCAGAATCACCATACGTTTTTACTAGAAATTTCTTGGAACTGTCACTATTATGAGCACAAGATATTCCAGGAAGCTACTGCCAACAGAAATGAGATGAACTGCTGAGTGGAGCCCCCTGGGATGCTGAGCAACTGCCAACTGCCAAGGGGTGGTCTTCAGAAACTTCCAATGTGATACATGTCTGAGTCACTGGCAAGAACCCCTGTAGAATGGAGCTGCAGTTGGAAAGCGCCCCCAATCACACCATAAGGGTTTGACACTACCTGCTTGATATCATATTGTCTCTGCCATATGATCCCAAGTAATTCTGGATACCCTTAAAAAAATTAAAGAATCAAGACGAATCTTATGCAAGAGTCAACAGTTCTTTGCTGTGATTTTAAATACCTGAGAAGAACAACGTAAAGGGAAAATGTATTTTGGTTCACCGTTTCCAGTCATAATCAGCTGACTCCATTTTGGGGGGTCTGGGATGAAGCAGAACATCATGGTGGAAAGACTTTGAGAAGGAGGCCTGTTCAGCTCATAACAGCTAGGAGGCAGAGAGAGGGAGAGAGACAGACACAGAGACAAACTGAGAGGAAGAATGAAAGAAAAAGAAGGAAAGGAAGAGGAAATGGAGAAGGAAATGGAGGAAGAGGGGGTAGTCCCCAAGAGCACATTCCCAGGGACCCAGTCCCTCCTACTTGGTCCCAACTTCTGCACTTTTCACCACTTCTCAATAGTCCATTCAGATTTTGAATCCCTCAATGGATTAATCCACTGATAAGATCAGAACCCTCATGGTCCAGTCACACCCTAATGTTCCCCACCTCTAAACACTGCTTCATTTGGGGACTAAACCTTCAGCCCATGAGCCTTTGGGGGACCTTCCAGGTCCAAACCATCATGCCTTATATGCTACACATTTCCACCCTTTTGAACATTCACTAACCTTCATTCATTAAATATTTATAGAACCTCTAGTCTAGGTCCTGGAGATAGAGTGACAAATTGGACGTCTGCATTTTTCTTTCACCAGGGTTGAGTTTCTTCTAGACTAATATAGGAGAAGGATTGTAAGTATGAACTATATAATCTAAAATAAATAAAGAAAAAGGCATGAATCACAGATGTGAAAATGATTAGAAACTTGAAGGTCTTATGGGGTGAAGGAATGGCATAGACCTGAATGGATAGAAGCTGGTGGTGGGCAGCATGTGGAATCCTTGATGTCAAGGTCTAATTATGGATTTACTGTAATTATATGAGGAAGTGGAATGTGAAAAAAGAATTTCCTGAAAGCAAGAGGTCAAAGAATAAAGAGATCAAGTTCCAGATATACTGTTCATGTAGACACTAAACATGCTTTAACTTAGGCAATTTGAGTTGGTCTCCAAGTTCTGGAACTCTTGTTGACAACCTTGAACCAGGACCATAATACCTGGAGTTCCTAGTGATGGCTTTGGAAATAACCATATATCCATAAACTTTCAACAGCATAGAAAGTGGTATTAAGTTAGTTAATATACTTGTTAGAAATATACAAATACTGTTTCTTGAATATTCCACAGCCTATCAAAAGGAGTGCCTGAAATTCTTGCCATTGAAATTCTTGTCTCCTACAGATAAAACCTCCCACCTCCAGTAGCTTTGCTAAAAAGTACATGTGTTACCTAGCATGGACAGTCACTATAAGGACACCAGCATTCAAAGGACATTAGGTCATTATTTATTAGACTAACTGGTTGTCACCTTGTCCAAAGAAGGCTTCAGAGGTAGCTGGAAAGTCACTGAGGAGAATGTGAGTAAGCTAGTTAGAAGGGCAGCAGAGCTTCAGAGAGCCCCGATGACCTCACTAATACAGGATGGAAAGAAGCACTGGGAAAAAGCAAAGCCTAACAGTGAACACATAACTGTTTGTGAAGTGGAGATACCGTGTCTGCTGGAGTATGAAGTTTAAAAGAAATGGTGCACATCAACTGCCTAGCACACATTAGTGGTTGGTATGTAAATATTAACTACCTTACTCACCTGCTCTTCATCTATGGAATATTTGTATTCTAAAATGATTTCACATGTTAATACATGCAAATACTTTATTCTGAAAGCTATAGGCAAGAGAATCCAAATTGTTCCATTTCTTGTTTGACTATTCATACATTAATGTTTTAGCGTCTTTATGAAAATTTTCTCTAAAAATAAAATCTTTCAACAACATATTAAATGAAAGAAGCTTCACACAAATATAAAATAGTATATGATTTAATTCATACAAAGTTGTAAAATAGGATAAATTAATCAATGATTGAAAAATACCAGAACTAAAGCTACTTGGAGTTGTGGTATAGAAGGAATGGAAAGAATACAAGCTAGATGATGGGCAATACAATGGTCATGTGCTATATCTTGACAGGGTTTGGGTTGCAAAACTCTGTCAATGCACATTTAATATTGTACATTTCATTGTATATAAATTTTAAAAACTGTAAACAAATATTGACCTGTAATTAGTAATATATGTGCTCGAGTATCTTGGAGGACACTAGTCTTAATAATTTATTTTTGAAATGCATTTAGAAAAATGAATTGATAAATGAATAGAAGAGTGTGCAGCTATGTAATAAAACAATTACAACAAAAGTTTATTGGTTAAATCTAGGTGGTGGCTATATAGGTATCTACTACCAAGTTTCAACTTTACTATATATTTGAACATTTTCCTAATAACATATTAGAAAAAATATAAGGTGTTTTCTCACTTGTCCTTTGTCAGTTTATATCCCAAGTCATCATGAAAATGCTGAAATGCTTTGTTTGCAATCATTACTGATGAACATTTCAGACTTGATTACATTTAAGGGTGAAACAAACGCACTTCATCAATAGGGGCACATGTGCTCAGCCCTCAGGTTATGCATGTGAAAAAGCCTTTAATATTGCAGGGCTCCTTGCCACCATGAGGTCTTTGTCAGCCTGTCAGCTCTACCTCCCAGGTGCTCAGCAAACTGTCATTCCCAGAGCTCTCTGACTCAGGGCACCCAGACCTCTACAGCTGACCTTACGTAAATGTTATAAAAACCTGTCTTCCGTGAAAAGAAGAAGGAAACTAAAATGTTCTAAGATGATGACTCATATTTTAATCCTTCAAGTGGGCAGATTTCTTGTCTTCTTCAAATGCATAATTTTTGATAGAGAAAAAGCCCTCCCTCAACCCAGTTTGTAGACCAAGGAATCTTGGCTTTCAAACATAAAACGTTTCCCATGTGATGATCTCAGTTCCCAAAAGTTATTTTTCAATAGAGTCACTCTACTTTAAATGAATTAATTTTAATTGACATAATATTTGTGCATATTTATAAAGTACAATATGATGTTTTAATTCACACGTACATTTTGTAATAATCATCTCAGAACAGAAATGAGGTTTGATACCAGGTGGAATTCCTCCCTCCTCCCTCCTTGAAGCATAATGTTCACTTTAACCTGTCCTGTGTTCCTCCTTCTCTCTCCTGATCTCTTCTGGAGTGCTCCAAGACTCAGTTTGAGGGACCCTTCCTTTTCTCATTCACACTTAAAATGATCGTGTCTAGTTTCATAATATCCTAAATGTCACCTATGTGCTGAAAACCAAAATACATATTTTCAGTATCCTGATTTCCAGTCACGTATACTCACAGTCTAATAAGTCCTAGTGCATGTCGAATAGACACCTGAAGCCTAATGTGTTGAAACTTAAGCTCCTAATCTTTCCTCCAAAATCTGCTTTGCCCAAGGTCTTCTCTCCATTTGCATTCATAGCAATTCTGACCTTGCAAATGCTCAGGCAAAAAGCCTTTGCAGTCTTCCTGGCTCTTTCATTTTGCACATCAATCTGTCAACTGGTCCTGATGAATTCACCCTCTAAACATATCCAGACCCCACCACGGCTCACAACCTCCACCCTTCCCACCTTGGCCTGAGCTGTCCTCGCTGCTTCCCATGTGAACTGTCTCAGCCTCCCAGACTGACCTCTCCACTTCTACCCCTCTCCCCTTTCATCTGTTGAAGACCTGATGTCTGGAATGGTCTTGTTAAATATGAGTCAAAGTGTCTCACCTTTCTGCTCAAAGTACTTCAGTGGAAATTAAATTTTAAAATCATCAAGAGAACCTATAGTGTCCAACGCCATCTGGTCCTGGTTCCCACCTAATTCCCCATAAGCCTTCCCCTCACTGTCTCGGCTCCACCTCTGGAGGCGTGTGGCTGTGCTGAACATTCTGTTAGGTGCCTCCCCTGCACTGTAGCTCTCGGCCCTGCCCAGCCCTCCTCATGCACAGGGCTTGTGTCTGGCTTTCTCCAGGTCTCTGCGAAATACCAGCATAGCAGTTCTTCTCTGAGTACACTATGTCAAATTGCATGCCTTCCTTCTCCCAAATGGCATGTCTCCACTCTCTTTTTGCTTCGTCTTTCTCTATAGGATTCATCCCTATCTACTATATTATGTATTGAGTGCGCGGACGCGTGTGTATCTGCCCTCTCTGCTATGTTAAAAGTCATGGTTTGTGAGGCCAGGAATCTGTGTCTGTTTTATTTCCTGCTCACTGCTAGACTCTAGCAAAGGGGTACAAATACACACACAAAATATATATAAAATAAAGGGGTACAATTATATATGGATATATATATTGAATGAATAAATCGATTGTGAACTTTACAAATATTATATAATTTAAATTAATCAAATATAATAAATAGTAGCATGTATGATCACAAATAAAGAGCCTCTGCTGACCTGTGGAAGCTCAGCCCCAGGCTCAGGCCTAGAACTACCTCTGAGGTCCCCCATGGGAGCCTAGGCCCAGGTCAGGCCCAGGACCACCTCCACCATTCTGGGCCAGAGCCCAGGCCTAGGTCAGCCCCAGGACCACCCCTGTGAATCTGTGTGAGAGTCCAGGCCAAGACCACCCCTGCACAGAGTGGAGGTCCACAGAGTCACTTCCTTCCGGAATCCATCTTGGGACACTGCAGCCATCACCATAGACCTCCCCATGTAATAGCCTCCACCTTGGGACAATAGGCAAGGCCTGGAGGCAGCTACCTGACACACAGTACAGCACACCACAGTGCTACACCTCTGAACAGTCAGCCCAAAGCCATTGTAAGTCCCACCCTTTCAGCCCCATCTCTGAAAGTGTTTGCATCCATCTTGAGCCACCCTCACTGCCATCTGAGTTACCTCCGCTACTGCTACCATGATCTTTAGTTGCAGTAGCGTCCATCTGGGGACACCTGCCAAGGACTGGAAGTGAACACAAAGGTGAGGTACAGGTAATCTGCAGGGTCACTACAAGATTATAGGGTAGAAACTACAATACCTCAGATCTGCACGGCAAGAAAGGAAGACACATAAACAAATAATAAAAAAAAACAAAGAAAGTGTTCCAAATAACCCAAGATATTACAATAATAGAATCCATTGACAATGCAGTTGATGAAATGTCAGAAAATGAGTTCAGGTGTACATAATTAAAATGATATGTGAAATAAAGAATGACTTAAGTGAGCAAAAACAGGCAAAAATTGATCACTCCAACCAAGAGATAAGAGAACAAATAAAGATAACCATTGATCACACCAACAAAGAGATAAAGGAGAAAATACAGGGAGCAAAAGATTACTTCAAGAAAGAGAGATTGTGAAAAAGATCAATCAGAAAATCTTGAAATTAAGTAAACAATAAACCAAATAAAAAGCTCAATAGAAAGCATGACCAACAGAGTAGATCACTTGGAAGATAGAACCTCAGATAATGAAAATAAAATATATAACTTGAAAATAAAGTTCATCACAAAATGAAGATGGTAAGAAACCATGAACAGAACATCCAACAATTATGGGATAGCATCAAAAGATCAAATCTAAGATTTATTGGGATAGAGAAAGACACAGAGTTTCAAACCAAATGAATGCAATATCTCTTCAATGAAATAATGTCAAAAAAATTCCCAAACATGAAGAATGAATTGAAATATGAAATACAAGAGGCTTACAGGACATCAACTATATAAAATTACAAACGATCTACACCAAAACACATTATAATAAAAATGACTAGCATACAGAATAAGGATAGAATTTTAAAGACTGCAAGAAAGAGGAATCAGATGACATCTAGGGGGAGACCAATTCAGATCTCAGCTCATTTTTCAAGCCAGACCTTCAAAGCGAGGAGATCCAGGTACAACATATACCAAGCTTTGAAAGAAAATGGATGCCAACCAAGAATCTTATATCCAGAAAAATTAAGATTCAGATTTAATGAGGAAATAAAAACTTTTTATGACAAACAAAAGTTAAAAGAATTTACAGAGAGAAAGCCTACACTAGAGAGTGTTATTGGCAAGATATTCCATGAGGAAGAAATGATAACTAGCAATGAAAATCTGCAAAGAGAAGAACTACACTACAGTAAAGGCCAATCAAAGGAGAAACCAAGTCAAGTTAAAAAACCAAAGTGACTGGTATTACAAATTATATTTCATTAATAACCCTAAATGTGAATGGCATAAACTCATCAATTGAAAGAGACTGGAAGACTGGATTTTTAAAAAAGACCCAACAAGGTGCTGCCTTCAAGAGATTCATTTCAAAGGAAAAGACATCCACAGACTGAAGGTGAAAGAATGGGAAAAAATATATCACTCACATGGACCATGTAAATAAGCAAGGGTTTCTATCCTCATATCAGATAAAGTGGACCAAAGTTAATGAAAAGGGACAAAGAAGGACATTTCATACTGCTTAAGGGAATCATACATCAACAAGACATAACTATCATAAATATCTATGCCCCAAATAATGAGGCATCTATGTATATCAAACAAATCCTTCTCAAATACAAAAATCAAATAGACCACAACACAATAATACTGGGTAACTTTAACACAGCTCTCTCGCCAATGGATAGATCTTCAAAACAAAAACTAAACAAAAAAACTATATAACTCAATAAAACAATCAATAATTTAGTCTTAATAGACATATATAGAATATTCCATCCATCAACAAGTGAATACACTATTTTCTCAGCAGCACATGGATCTTTTTCTAAAATAGACCATATGTTATGCCACAAAGCAAGTCTTAGTAAATACAAAAAAATAGAGAAACTACCCTGTATTCTATATGACCATAATGGAATAAAATCAATGAGAAAATAAAAGATAGAAACTACTCCACTATCTGTAGACTAAATAATATACTATTGAATGATGCATGGATAACAGAAGACATCAGAGAGGAGATAAAAAAAAAATCTTAGAGGTAAAAAATCTTAGAGGTAAATGAGAACTTCAGTAAACATATCAAAATTTCTGGGACACTATGAAGGCAGTGCTAAGAGGAAACTTCATTGCATTAAGTTCATTCATTAAAAGAAGAAAAACCAACAGATAAATGACCTGATGCTACATCTCAAAGCCCTAGAAAATGAGGAACAAACCAACACTAAAAGAAGTAGAAGACAGGAAATAATTAAAATCAGTGCTGAAATCAATGAAATTGAAACAAAATAAATGATTCAAAAAATTGACAAAACAAAAGGCTGATTCTTTAAAACAAATAAATACAATTGACAAAACCTTAGCCACCCTAGTGAAAAGAAGGAGAGAGAAAAATGAAATTACTGATATTCATGATGATAAAGGAAATATCATGACAGATACTATAGAAACGCAGAGGATAATTAGAAACTATTTTGAAAATATATACTTTAGTAAAATAGAAAAATCCCAAAGATACTGACAAATTTCTAGAGGCATATGACCTACCCAAACTGAATCAGGAGGACATATATAACTTAAACAGATCAATTTCAAGCAAGGAAATAGAAGACACCATCAAAAGCTTACCAACCAAGAAGAGCCCAGGATCAAATGGATTCTCAGCCGAGTTCTACTAGACCTACAAACAAGAATTAATACCAATGCTCCTCAAATTATTCCATGAAATAGAAATTGCAGTAAACCTTCCACACTCATTCTATGAGGCTAGTATCACCCTGATTCCAAAACCAGACAAAGACACATCAAAGAAAGAAAATTTCAGACCAATATCCTGGATGAACGTAGATGCAAAAATTCTCAATAAAATTTTGTCAAATTGCATACAAAAATGTAATTTAAAAAATGGTGCACTATGATCAAGTGGGGTTCATTTCAGGGATGCAAAGTCGGTTCACATACAGAAATCAATAAACATAATTCATCACATCAATGGGCTTAAAGACAAGAAACATGATTTTATCAATTGATGCAGAGAAAGCATTTGACAAAATACAACATGCTTTCATGTTTAAAACTCTAGAAAAACTAGGGATAGTAGAAACATACCTCAACATTGTAAAAGCAGTCTATGCTAAACCCAAGGCCAACATCATCCTAAATTGAGAAAAATTGGAATTCCTTCTAAAAACTGGAACAAGACAGAGATGCCCTTTCACCACGGTTATTCAATATTGTCCTTGAAAATCTAGCCAGAGCAATTAAACAGACAAAAGAAATTAAAGGAATATGAATAGGAAAAGAAGAACTCAAACATCATTTTTTGCCAACAACATGATTTTATACTTAGAGGATCCAAAAAATTCCACCAGAGAACTTCTAGAATTAATAAATGAATTCACAAAGCAGCAGGATATAAAATCAATACCCATAAATAAAATGCATTTCTATACATCAGTGATGAATCATCTGAAAGAGAATTTAGGAAAATATCCTCAAAAAAAATACTTGGGAATCAATTTAACAAAAGAAGTGAAAGCCCTCTACAATGAAAGCTATAGAACACTAAAGAAAGAAATTGAAGGAGAATTTAGACTATGGAAAGATCTCCTGTGCTCTTGGATAGACAGAATCAATATTATCAAAATGGCCACACTACCCAAAGTGCTACACAAATTCAACATGATTTCAATTAAAATCCCAACATCATTCTTTATAGAAATAAAAAAAATCATAAAATTCATTCAGAAAAATAAAAGACCCAGAATAGCCAAATCAATCCTTAGCAAGAAGAGTGAAGCAGGAGGCATCACAATTCCATATCTTAAACTATACTGCAAAGCTATAATAGCAAAAACAGCATGGTGGGCTGGGGTTGTGGCTCAGTGGTAAAGTGCTTGCCTAGCATATGTGAGGCACTCGGTTTGATTCTCAGAACCACATATAAATAAATAAAATAAAGGTCCATTGACAACTAAAAAAATATTTTAAAAAAATCCAGCATGTTATTGGCACCAAAATAGACTTGTAGACCAAAGGTACAGAATAGAAAACATAGAGACAAACTCATATAAATACAATTATCTCATACTAGACAAAGACACCAAAATCATACATTGAAGAAAAGATAGCCTCTTCAACAAATGGTGCTTAACTTAAAGTGGATCAGGGACTTAGGAATTAGACCAGAAACTCTATGCCTAATAAAGAAAAAGTAGGCCCAACTTTTCATCACATCAGATTAGGCACCAATCACCTTAACAAGATTCCTAAAGCACAAGAAATAAAAGCATGAATCAATAAATGGGATGGATTCAAACTAAAAAGCTTCTTCTCAGCAAAAGAAAAAATCAATGTTGTGAATAGAGAGCCTACATTCTGGGAGCAACTTTTTGCCACATGTACATCAGATAGAGCACTGATCCCCAGGATATATAAAGAACTCAAAAAACTTAACAGCCAAAACACAAACAATCCAATCAATAAATGGGCTAAGGAGCTGAACAGATATTTCTCAGAAGAAAAAACATGATTTATCAACAATTATATGAAAAAATGTTCAACATCTCCAGCCATTAGAGAAATGCAAATCAAAACTAGTCTAAGATTTCATCTCACACCAGTCAGAATGACAGTTATCAAGATTACAAACAAGTGTTGGCGAGGATGTGGAGGAAAAGGCACATTCATACATTGCTGGTGGGACTGAAAATTGGTACAACCAATCTGGAAAGCAGTATGGAGATTCCTTAGAAAACTTGAAATGGAACCACCATTTGACCCAGTTATCCCACTTCTTGGACTGTACCCAAAGGACTTAAAAACAGCATACTATATTGATGAAGCCAATTCAACATTTATAGCAGCTCAATTCACAATTACTAAACTGTGGAAACAACCTAGATGCCCTTCAATAGATGAATGAATAAAGAAACTATGGTATATATACACAATGGAATATTACTCAGCATTAAAAGAGAATAAAATTATGGCATTTGCAAGTAAACGGATGGAGTTGGAGGATATCATGCTAAGCAAAATAAGCCTATCCCAAAAAAACAAAGGCCAAATGTTCTCTCTGAGAAGTGGATGCTAATCCATAATGGGGGAGAGGGCATGGGAAGAATGGAGAAACTTTGGTTAATGGGGAGGGAAGGGAATGGATGGGACATGGGGACAGGAAAGATGGTGGAATGAGACAACAATGCCCTAGGTTCATGTATGACTGCACATATGGTGTAACTCTATATTGTGTACAACCAGAGAAATGGGGAAAATTTGTACTCCATTTGTGTACAATTAATCAAAATGCATTTTGTTTTAATGTATACCTAATTAGAATAAATTTTTTTAAAAAGCAGTGTATACCTTAGAAAGAAGAGTCAGTGCGTTGTCCCTGAAGGAGCATGCACCATACCACTGGCTGGGCTCCAAGATTTCCTTTTTCCAACTATTTCCTGTAGCTATGAGCCATACTGGTCACTTGGGTGCCAACATATAGGGAACTATAATATGGGCAATGGTTCTGAATGTTAGTGCCAGAGTCCACACTAAGGGGAGACTGCCTCTGCCTTCGAGTGGCAGGACAGCCCATCCAGCATCCAAACTTGCCTTTCCACACTGTCACATACAGGAGCAACAAAGGATCTGCAGACTGAATTTAGTCTACAGAAATGCTGACCAGCACCAAGTCAGAAAAATGTAAAAAGGGACTGAAAAGCATCAGGCTTTTGTCTGGCTACTTCGCCGATCAGTCTTATATCCAACTGGCCCTTACAGGAGCCTGTGGCTTTTAGGCACAGCACAGTAGAGAAGAGTGTGATGGAGAACTCCGAGTTAGAATTTCAGTCCCTCTGGGTGCTATCTGTGTGACCTAAGGCAAGTTCTTATCCTCCCTCTGTCTCAGTTTTCTCTTGGATAATGCGGGGAGGACAATGATGTTACCTACCTTGTATTGTTATAAGGACACATGACATGAAGCAACAAGAATGTTCTTGGGTATGTTAATATCTATTGAGTTTCACTGTGGGCCAGGCATGTCATTAGTCAATCTACATACATTATTTCATTTTTAAGAAGCATGTTATTATCATCTCCATTATACAATAAGGAAAATGAAGCTTAAAATGTGTGTTATTTTAAGGATGAGAACATGGCTCAATAGTAGTCTACTTCCTAACATATACTAAGAAGGGGAATGCTGGAGATGGGTTTGATCCCTATCTAAAAAAAAAAAAAAGTATATTTTGCCAAATATTCCACAGTTAGTAAATAAAGTTAGGATCTGACCCAGAGCAATCTGACATCAGAGCCCTAGAGCGCTATTCTTAATTAATAAGAAATGCTGAACACCACTGAGTTGATTTTGCTTAAGAGCACACTTTCACAGCATCGTTGTTCAATCTTTCTCTATTTCTTAGACATTTGAATTTGATTTTCCAATGTTTCTTTATGATAAGCAATTCCTGCATTTTTATATGAGCCATCCTGCAAAGCTATTATTTTTCTGTCACCTTTTGCTCCATTTACAACAGCTGATAACCAAAAACATCCATCTGATTCTCAAAAGTCATCATTGTTTGTGCATGACTTCTCTCCATAAGAACTACCCAGGTAATGGGAAAATATGTGCACTTGGGTGTAAGGAACACATTAAGGCACAATATTTTCATTACGGTCTTTAGATAATTTATAAAGCTTTCCTCCATGGATCAACTAGCTCTTCTACAAGTCAAATAAATAAATAGCTAAGAAAACAATCAGAGTGAGTCATACAGAATTTGAGCCCAATAGCGGGACAGATCTTGCTAAGGAAAATTGCTATTAAGCAAAAGTCAGGATTTTCCCTTTCCTAAGAGCATGCAAGAAATTTTGAAATACAATAAATAATCTAATCTGAACTTAAACACTATCATTCTCTACTTCATAATGTTCTGATTCACAAATTATTTTTTTAACTCAGAAATGTTATGGTCTCATTATTTATTTAAAGAATTTAAGCCTGTCCTTATCATCTATGCTTTTTTAAAAAAAATCTTGTATTTATATAAATTAAATGAAACATTTACCAGCTTTTATATCTGTATAACAGCTTTTTATCCAAAAGGAAAAACATTTCCTATTTTAGTCATAGACTTGGTCATTGATGAATCCAAGGTTCTCACATGGTATGTTCTTTATAAGGCTGAAGAATTAGTTTCCATTTAATGTATAACCATGCAAACTGCCTCATGGAGCATCTTCTGCTTTCTGGAAGCAACTTCAGAGTTGTCCCAGTGGAATCTATCTGTGAAGCTTACCTCAGTCTTTTCCCTGCCTCCAGATTTCAGAATGGCATGTTATAAACCCAGGTTGAAATAGGAATTCCTACTGGATTGCAAAATAGGTTTCCACATAATTCCCCCCACTCCACCCAGTATCTACATCCTTAAGGATTCTCTGGGTACCAAAAAGATGAGATAGAGGTTTCCTTTTCACATATAAAATACGTTAGATTTGATGTTCCCAGATACTAGGAGTAACCCAAGGACAGAATAAGGGAAGGCGCACAGCAGATGCACCATGTCTTCCAAAGTAGCAGCTTTCTAATCTTCCAGCTCAGGAAAATTAGAGCAGAAAACATCACAGAGCAGAGCCACAAAAGTGCCTCAGGAGACACTCTGGTGTGGGACCCTCTGTAGTGCTGCCTTTCAGAGAAGTAAAAAACTTTTCCTGATACCCAAGAGATCAACTAGCCTGCTTGAGATTTTCTGGGCTGTACACAGTCCAGAAGCTCTGACGCTGTCTCCAGGCTTTTAGCATAGAACTATTTCACCTTCCACACCATGCCCAAGAGGCAGATTTCACACAGTTTTAGCATATGGTCTTTCCAGAGTGAAATACATTAATCATTTATAGTAGCCACCCCTGTGTCAGTAACGTCATTATACCCTTGACCTATAATAAAACACAGGCATCTTTCCTATCTTTATTTGGCAATGAGTTCCAACCATGTATGGCATTGACTAGACAGTCCACACATTGCTGGTCCACAAAGTGACACAGATTTGAAATATGTTTTGTCACTAAAACAATTTTGGAACTGTCAACAGTTTAAAAGTAATTTCAGAGTTAGACAGACAAAACACCATGATCTGCATGGAATGACTTTCAAAGCATGAAGCTCTTTAAGGAGCACTAAGACCACATGCTTTATTTGTGATCTTGGAAGCAGGTTTGTTTCTTCACTTCAGCCAGGCTTACTGCTGCTACGGGCAGATAAAGATGAACAGACTGCATAAACAAATATCTACCTCCCAGGTCAAATATTTTGGAGGTATATAGTTTTTTTTTCAATTTTATTTTTTTATTTGTTCTTTTTAGTTATACATGACAGTAAACTGGAGATATATAATTATAATGTGTTTTAGTATATACTTTGACTCTCATCAAAATATTGAGGATGATAATAATGATGATGATGGTGATGATTGGGGGAGGGCACTTTGCAATTAGTAAAAAAATTATACCTAAAACCCCAAAACCAAAAACAACAAAATATACACTTTTTTTAAAGTAAAATATTTTATTATTCTACAGAGTGCCTTGGACCACTTTTGTACATTTCTAGATTTGCTCTTGTCCATTGTGTGTATTATTTATTTTATAGAAGCAACCTAAGTTTCTTCTTGATTTTTATAAAACCTGTAAGCTATAAAATATTTCCATTTATGCTTACTTGCTACTTGAGCATCTAAAATCTTTGCCATCCTCTTTAACTTGTTACGTGAAAGTCATACCATGAACAAGTTGTACATATATTATTTGTTCCTTTAAATATTTTCCCCTTTTGTCAGAGTTTTTGATTAATTGTTAGTATTTGACTCAGGCAACTTAGTATTCTACTTTGACCCTGCTCCTTAGGAGTTCAAACAAATATGTGATTATTCTATTTTTACTAGTATGTTTTACACTATCCAGAATAAAGTGCAATTATCCTGACAAAAGTATTGAACTTTCACTTCAGTTTCATAGTCAAAATCCTTCTTGTGACATCTTGACACATTTCAACAAATAAAGGTTAAAAATACCAGTTTATAACCAATAATAACTTCCCGCATTTCACAGGAAAATTAAGCACTGAAGCCTAAAAGTCAAAAGCCTGTGATGCAATCATTGCTGGAGTTTTATATCATCTTCATTTTTTTTGGAAACCTCAAAAATATTTGCAAGCTCTGTTTTTTTTATATATTAGATGTTGACGATAATGCCAACCCTACCTCCTCACAGAATCTGTAAATATGATTTACTATTCATTTATTCCGTACCTCCTATATTCCTGATGTGTAACAGACCCTTCCTTATATTTATTCAAATAAAGGTTAATCTCAAGCAGGTTTCCTTTTTTACAGATCATAGAAGGAGAGAGATAGAGGTACTGAAAAGTTAAAAAGACTTACTAGTAAATGGCAGAGTTGGGATTTATCCCAGCTGTTTAATGGCATGACCTAATCCAATTTTAATGAGTTGTGGGGGGCGAAACTCAAGTATTTTTAAGTTTTATTTTGCTTTATCTTTTTTAGTCCATTCTATTACCAAAAAGTAAATCTCTTGACTATTAATAGAAATTTCCTTAAACAATGAAAAACATTGACTCCAATTTTAATGTCAGAATTTCGTATACTACAGCCTGATGCTATTGCATGATTTCAGAGGGCTAGATTCTGTGATGCATTCTGGTGATTGCTTCCTTTGCCGTGGAAGCATTCTCACTTGATGTGGTCCAGGTGTTGATTCTTGGTTTTGTTGCCTGTGCTTCTGCTGTCTTAGCCATAAAATCATTGTCACGACCATCATGAAACTGTTGCCAAGCCCCATATGTGAAGTTTCCCCCTTTATTTTCTAGGAGTTCTACATTTAAGTCTTTAAACCATTTCAAGTTGATCTCTGTGCACCACCTAAGATAAGGGTCGAACTTCATTCCTTGCATGTGCTGATCTGTCTCCCATCACCACTTGCTCAGGAGACCACCTTTTCCCCCTTGTATATTCCGGACATCCATATTGAAGATAAGTCAACACATACGCTAGCTTGTTTCTGGGATCCCTGTCCTGCTCCCTAGCTTTATGCCAGTACCATACTGTTTTGAAGACAGTGTATTTCTAATATATTTTGATATCTAGAAGCATGATGTCTCTCACATTGTTCATCTCTCAAAATCAATGTGGTTATCTGGAAGCAATCAACAGAGTGAAAAAGCAACCTACAGAATGTGAGAAAATATTTGCAAAATATGTATCTGATAAAGGATTAATCTCCAAAGTACATAACAACTCTGACAACCTAATAACAAAATGCCCAATTATCTGATTTAAAATGAGCTAAAGGTATGAATAATCATCTCTCCAAAGAAGCCACAAATGGCCAATTCTTCAACATCATTAATCATCAAGGAAAGGCAACTCGAACCCCCAATGAGATATCACCTCATCTTCTCAGCATGGCTCTTATTTTAAAAAATATGATGACAAGTGTTGCAAGGATGTGAAGAAATTAGAAGCCTTCAACACTGTTGCTGGGAGTGTAACATGGGGCATCCACTATGGAAAATAGTATAGAGGTTCCTCAAAAAATTAAAACTAGAGCTACAATATGACAGAACAATTTCACTTACATGTATTTAGTCAAAAGAATTAAAATCATGATGTCAAGGAGATGCTAGCATAACCATGTTCATTACCCCAATGTTCATGATAATCAATAGCCAAGGTATGGGAACAAGTATCATGGATGGGTGATTAGATAAGGAACACACACACACACAAACTGTAATATTCTGTTTATAGAAGATATTTGAAATAGTCAAGTTCACAGAATCAGTATAATGGTAGTTGCCAGGGGCTGGGGAGAATGGGAAAATGAGGGGTTAACTAATTTGTGGGCATAAAGTTACAGATGAGCAAGATAAACAAGCTCTTGTGGCCTACTGTAAATTTCTTCTGCAGTCTTAAAAAGTGTGCTGTACCCTGAAACATTTCTCTAGAGAGATCTCATGTTAAGTGCATTTATTACAATGAAACAAATTGGAAAAGAGAGAGAAATAAAATATAAGCCTTACTTCTCCGTGAAAAAAAAACAAATTCTACCAGTCAAGTGAGAGTCTAGGTCCCAAAGATTCTGCTTCAATATCCATTCTGTAGTCACTAAACATTTACTTAACTCTACTACTGAAGTGTATTCTAGTAATGTAAAATGTGGTCATAAAATATAAACTTTGGAAACCAGAATGTTCTATGGCATCATTTAGCTCAACTGTGTCACTCAACAAATGACAAAGCTGTTTTTTAAAGCAGGCGTTCATTCAAAATCATCTGGGTTTTAAGCGTACATCGAGACACAGCCAGAGTCCACTGGTTTGTAAACCATTTGTCATCCAATACATCTCCTTTAGAGCATTTAATAAATGGCCATCATGCCACACACTTGATTTAGAGGTAAAGAATCCCATGCCCAGCCAGATGATTTTTCATGAATGAAGGCAACAGTATTTTTAGATGCTCAAAGATAAAATGAACATCTTTCTTGAAACTAGCTTTCTTGACACACTTACATGAAGATATTAAGATAGCAAAGAATATACAAATTGTTATCAGCCAGGTATAGGGGCACAAGCCTGCAATACCAGCTACTCAGAAGGCTGAGGCAGGAGGATTACATGTTTTAGGCCAAGATGGGCAATGACACAAGACCCTGTCTCAAAATCAAATAAAATGGGCTGTGGGTGTAGCTTAGTGGTAGAACTCTATTGGATTCAATTCCCATTACCAAAACACACACAGACACACCCACACACACCCCGACACACGCACCTCTTCTTTTTAAATTCTGTGTATTTTTATTCCCTTATTGTTCACTTACTCTCTTTTAAAAAATATAAATCACATGTGCTTAAATTCCTCATGCTTCACAGGAAGAGCCAGTGTCTATGGAAGCATAGTACTGAAACATCGCAGAGCTGGCCTCCTGTGCTGGCCAGAGCATCTGTGATGCTCCACAGAATGTGGTTCTGGATGGGAATCACCTCAAATGTTCACCAGACAGTTTTGTATTGCATTATTATCACATGTAAACAAATATATAATTACATAATATCCATAAAGTGTCTTCTTGGCAAAAGTACAGAGGGGATAAAATTAATTTTCTGTTGAAGAGAAAAGCTGTTTACATAGAGGCATTGCAGAAATATCAAGCTTTTCATAAAAACACAATTTTCTGGGAAAAGTTTTCCTGTTATTTGGAAGCTAAATAAAATTCTTTAAAATTAAAATGAATCATTACAAGTTATTTTTATTAGTTGTTCTTACATTGAGTTTGGTGTCTTAGGCATTTAAAGATGACATTCGACAAATCGGTACTAGCTTTTTAACGTATTTTAACATATTTCTGTTAGAAAGGAGCTACAGCATGTGGAAGGCATAGGAAAGGATCACACCTTAGGGCCCCTAAGCCCCACCCAACACACTCAGCAGAGGTCTTCCTGCAAGGGGAAACAGGACTGTCTTGAAGCCATACAATCACAGGGAATTCAAGACCCTGAAGGGAAAGTACCTGATCTTAGACATGCACAACAGGACAAGGGACCCACCTAAGGTTAATGAGGATATAGCTAAGTTGCTAGTTTATGTATCATTAAGATTTTCATTTGCTCTCATTCTGTCCATTTTCCAGAGGAAAAGGAAACATATGCACGGGCAGTAGAGAAGAAATTGTGGCAAATTCAACTGTTAACCAAGGTGCCAATCAACCTCAGATCCACCCAGGGGAGAAGGGGAGAGAACTGGCACAGCCAATAGAAGTGAGCTCCACTGTGTAGATGCCTCACAGCCGGACCCACGCTGCTCCCCCACAGGGTTTATTTACCTTTTTAATCAGCCTCTGCCTTGCCTGTAATCTCTGCTGTCTCACTCAGTTCTTCACTTGGGAGCCAAGAATCTGGACCTGGGACCCCCTGGGGGACCCCTGCCCTGGCGTTGATAACACTTGTTCCTCTATTTTTCACATATTACCTAAATCCCCTTTAAATTCTACTATATATAATATCTACATGTGACTCTTTTCTGTCCAAGGTGATTTCATGAACTCCATTTCCTTGAAATGTAGAACTGCATATATTAGCTATGACCCTTTTTTCAAGAAATGGGATGTTCTGGAATAAATGACTTACTGAAACTTAAAATTATCATTAGTGGAGACGTTAAGATCAGACCAAATTCTCTTCCTTCAACATGAATATCCTACCTGCTCATGCAATGCTATCTTTGTTTCCTTTGATTTTCACTCAATCTTAAATCTTTCTTTTCACAGGAAATCTTATTTGTGTCAATATCTTTGTCTTATGTTTATCATGGATCTTGATCATTTAGGGGAATACTGTAACTAAAATATGACTTTCAAAAAGAAAAAATCAGGCCTTTCATACAAATATAAAATAATCATAAGTAAAATATTTTATTTAACTCTTTAGGCAGTAAGGTGTTATGACTGGTTTAAAGAGCATTGTAGAAGTTGGTGTATTAATGGGATGGTAGGATTCCCTGGAATAGATGAAAGGTGATGCACATCGTGTAGGCTATAAACTTTGGGACTCACCTGTTGCATCAGAGAGCAATTATTTGTGTCTCCACTTGAGCCAAATGTACAAGATATAGCTGCACAAAGTGTGTGACTTTGCTTCAGGCATGAACAGCTGGTTAAGCTATCTAGACCATCCTCAGGTAGCCATTCCCGCTTTGGGGCACTTAAACATATGCCCCCCACTCCTCTATCTTGTGTTCAGTGTTTATATTTTTTTTCTGCTAAGCATAATTTTAAAACTATGCAGCTGCCTACAAAATTCAGGATCCAATTTTCATGTATGTTGAAAAGATCTGTAATTTTCTGTCTGAAACCAATGCAACGTGTTTCCAACTCAGATTTCCCATTTTCAGCAATTCATCTCCGATTCTGTAAAATTAGGGTGGGGCAAAAAGAAAAAAGGTAGTTATTGAGTTTCACAGCAATGTCTTTGACATGAACTCTATATGCAACTAATAAATCACATTTTTTCTTTAAAACATTGAGAAGCAAAACAGACAAGGAGTGAAAGAGTTCTTGAATAAGGGAGAGACCTGTCTCTTGAAATCCCACAGGTACAGCAGCAGTCATAACTACATAGGAATACTTCCCAGTGGTCCTCTTTAAAAGCCACAAGATGGATTAAGAAGGTATATAATCATTTGTATTTCTCTGATAAAACTCAGTTCCAAAAAAACTTAGAGGTAATTGCTTGCACATTTGAAATTTATGTAATAAATTGCTGATTGAAATTCAATGACTTCCTATATCTGTTTTTTTTCCCATGTCAGCTTCTTTGAAGATGTATTGATGTTGATAAAATGATTCAAAGCTTTGAATGCAATTCAACACAGTGCATGCGATTTTCAGTTCATTGAAGCAGAATGGAGCTCAAATATGTGGATATTTATATTTATAGGCAAGGGAAGATTTTCTCTTTTAAGTTTCTGGGTACAAAGTAGTTTGACTACTCAGATGCATTCGTTTTAATCAACTTTGAAGATAAATTAAATCAGAAATGTTTGCTAAAATTATTAGAAACTGTTAATTTTCACTTATTTATTTATTTTTTTGGTAAATCACTTCTGATAAAGAACTCAACTCCCTAATGAGCATCGCTGCAGTAATAAGAATTCTGGGATTCCTTGGGGAAAAGTGGAAACTGGGTTTGCAAACAGCCATCCATAGCAGTGATAAGCATATGGAAACACATGAAATAGATATATTTCAAGAATGAAGTCTAGGAGAAAGCTAGATAATTTTTCTGCTATCCTAATGAGTGGCCTGGCAGGGGAGACATGGACATGGTAAAATCTCACTGACAATCCCGGCCTACCTGGCCCTTGCCATAGGGATGGCTGTTATTTTTGAAATCTCTTGCCACTCCTCATCCCCCCTCCCAAATGTTCCAAAGCCCTCACCTACACTGGTTGGTTTTCATTTTATTCCTCCTTCAAGGTTCCTGGATCGTTGTTTCTTTTTGTGATATTTCTTACCACTATCTTTGCCCCTCTGCACATAATGAAAGTAGGAACCAAGAAGAAGGAGGAATTCCAAGTGGCTGATGTCAAGACACTTCTTGGAGAAGGGAAAAGGGGTAGGCTATTTTAAAATTTAAATTGTATCATAGTATAGTATATTATATTAAATGATTATATTATGATATTATATTTACTGTATATTATAATTTTTTCTCCTCGTTACCCATGAAACTATTCCAAGGTACTTATTT
>PVHX01017430.1:0-40082 GCA_004024805.1 Geosciurus inauris | reverse complement strand
TTTATAGAAACATGTTTTATAGAAAGGAAGAGAGACTTGTATTTTTATCATCTTACACAGTTTGATATTCAAAATATAACATGCTAAAATATAAAGGCATAGAATCTACCTGCGACTCATATTTGTTATTATTCACTAGGCTAGAGAAGACACAGCAGGTAAGGAAAGCCATTGCAGATGATGAGATGATTCAGGAATATTTATTTCTCTTTAGCTACCTGAGGCACTGCAAACAGTTCTGATAATTGGTGTGTAGATCTTTAATTTAGGACGAAGAGACTTAAGGATGCAAGTGTAGAAACATTAGACTTACCTTTTGCCAACTGTCTGACCTAAGATATGACTCTCAACTTGAATGTTTACTACTTTGTTAAAAATAAATGGAACTTTCCTATGTACATATATGAATATAGCACAGTGAATCTCCACATCATATACAATGAAGACTGAGATCCTAATTAGAAGAAGATGTTCTTCATATTTGTAAAAATACGCCAAAATATAGTCTCATACATAACTAAAAATAAAAACACAAAAATAAGTGGAACTGATGATACTAGATTAAGATGCAAATATTGATGAATAATGAAATACTACTCTGTGAAGCTGGTTAGCAGTGCACATATGGTTTCAGTTTTATCCTTTCTCTGTCTTCCTTTCCATCACATTCTCCCTTCTCTCTGTCCCATACTGCAGAGTGGAAACATCATGGATGGTGGAAATAGAAAGATCTTGTTCTGAATCCTGATTGAATCACATAATTTATATGACCTAAACATGTTACTTAATTGCAATGAAATTCAGCTTTACCACCATCTATAATATAGCACATAACTGTGTTGGTTTTACCAGGTGTTTTAGTCAGCTTTTTCATTCCTGCAACTGAATAACCTGACCGGACTCATGGTTTCAGAGATCTCAATCCCTAGATAGTAGGCTCCATTCCTTGGGGTTCAAGGACAGGCAGAACAACATGATGGAAGAGTATGGTGGAGGGAAGAGGCTCACATAATGATCACAAGCAGAGAGATCTTCACTTGCTAGATACAAATATTGCTCCAAAGCCACACTCTCAATGCCCCATCTCCTCTAGCCATACCCCATCTACCTTCAGTTACCCCTCAACTAATCCCAGGTGATTAATTCACTGATTGGGTTAAGGCTCTTGTAACCCAGTCATTTCTTATCTTAACTTTCTTGCTTTGTCTCACATGTGAGCTTTTGGAGAATACCACATCCAAACCATAATGTAAGGACTAAGTGAAGATTTAACTTTGTTATTTAAATTATTGCTATTATTTAGATAGCATGCCCGGAACGAACAAGATGATTGTACTATGGTAGCTTTCATTATCATTTCATTCTATCATTTCTAATTTCTATATTTACTTTTCCTTCTTTTTTCTAAATCACCTTTAAAAATATCTAGAACAAGTGCACTCTTCAGGAGTCTACTTAAGATCTTGATGTGGCATTCTATTCTTTACTTTTGTGTGGGCTTTCTATTATTGGCCAAAGCAAAACTTGTATCTAAATATGGCCTTCTATTAGTAAATGAAGGCAACATAAAATATTATGTCTGACTCACTTGGCTGACACACTTTCTTATTTATTCAAATAAAAGGAAAAACAAACTTGAAAGAGATTAAAATGTTGATTAGGTTGAAATCTAAGAACTCCTGAACATCAATTTGTTTTGCCTTTTTTAAATACAGTTTTTACCTGTCTCTAGGCTTTGTATACTACAGAATGTATTTTAGAAAGCAAACAATACAGACTAATCATTTCATATTAAAATGTATTAATGTGAATGTTTCTAAGATTCAATAAATCAGAAGCATCAGTTTTTATTTTCATTCAACAACTTATTCTTTAAAGTAGGATGTTATTTTTATCCATAAAGCATAAAGAGTAACTGCTATTGCTAACCTCTTGGAGTTTCAAAAATGATAAAAGAATCTTCAAATAATTTAAAAATCTATAAATTATCAAGGTGTTGCTAAAAATACTTTAAAGAAATATTAATAAAAAAACAATGCATTAAAGATAACAAGCTATTCTGTTGTATAGCTGGAAAAATATGTTGTTGCTAAATAATGTGTATAACCTAAAAGAGATTTTGATGCTATTTTTGGCCACAAAGTAAAATTTACAGAAAAATTTACTAATTGAAGTTTTAGAAGGTTAAACATGTTGTTTTAAGGAGAAATGTGATAGCTTGTTGAAAAACAAGATTTTCTTTAGTTCACTCTCAAAGGAAACATGTAGAAGTCCAAAATGTCTACCAATTGCACAGAACTTAAAATAAACCTATCCTTGTTTTTCCAAATTTTATCAATAACCACACAGCTGTGAATTACACATGCTAAATTCAATCAACATGTTGGAAGAAAAGGAATTGATGATGGCACTAATCACTGAGTATTTAAATGATATAAGAGCTGTGAAGACAAAAAAAGAGGAAGGAAAAAATAAATCACAGAGAACAGACAGTTTGTAACTAGGGCAAGCCAGTGGCTTTAATGGACATATTCTATAAAATACCATGAAGAGTGAAGCTTAAAATACTGTGCCTACAATTAGTTATCACTGCTTCTCTTTTTACCCAGTGGATAACATACTGAATTTTTATAATTCAAACAATGGTTTTGTACCTATGTTGACAAATTCTTTTAAGGTCTCCATGAGAGCTCAGTACTAGATATGATCAAGTGCTGCACATGTTTAGGAAGCACATTAACCGTGCATAATTATAGTACTAAAATATCATTGTTTTCAAAATACTCCATTATTTAAATCCTAAGTTAAATACCTGTAAAAACACAGTGGTTAAAAATTAAAAACAAATAATCTACATATTTAGGAAGTTAAAGAAGAGAGGTTTTTTAAATGAAGGCATTAAGTAAGAAAAAAATAAATAACATATTTCTAAGTTATCTATAATGTAATAAGGAAGATACAAGATAAATGAGAAAATAATTTTAATTAAATATTAGTAAAAATACAATTTCAAAGTTTCTAGGATACAAAAATAGCATTGCTATAGTGATAAGTGTATTTATACTTACACATAAAATGACTTTAAAATGCTTTCAAATGTAAAGTAAATCTTAAGTTCCTAAAGGAAAAACAAGGTAAGAGTAAAAATGAATGAAGTAGGAAATAGGGAAAATCAACAAAAGTGGTTCTGTAAAAGAATAACAAAGCTGATAAACTCATAGTGAGACAGATCACAAATGACCAGGTTCAGGAATTTGAAAGATGGAACATCATGTGAGGTACTATTAAAATAGAAGGATAAGTTGATAATTTTTTAAATAGTTTGAGCCAGCAAACTTAACAACTTAGGTTCAATGAAAAAAATCTATAAAATACAATGTACAAAGCTGACAAAAATGAAAAAGGGAATGGATATAGTTTTATATCTCTTAACAAAATTGAATGTGGTATGAACTTCCTTTCAGTAAAACAAAGTTCATGTCCACATGGCTTCTACAATGAACTTACTAAACATTTTAGAATAAAATACCAATACCCACCAAATACATTTTTTTCAAGAGTCAGAAAAGGAAGGAAGCCTATCAAACTTGTTTCACGAGAAGAGCATTACTCTAATACTGAAAGGCGACAAAAGTATATTAAAAAATAAATAAGGTACACACCAATATTTCTCATACATGCAAAATTATTTAGTAGATATTAGTCAATCCAATCCAGAAATATTTAAAAAGTTTAATATGTGACAAAAAAGCAGGCTTTATCCCAGTAATGTAGGCTTGGTTTAACATTTGAAATTTAACCTTTGCATTTTACTATGGAGAATAAAAGGACAAAACTATGTTGTCATTTCATAGATACCAAAGTATTCAATAAAATTGAATAGGTAAAACACAAAAACGTTCAGCAAAGTATAAGAAGTTTCCTCAACTTGATATAAGACATTGATCAAAACTCTACAACCAAAATAATTAACTTTTAAATATTGAGTATTTCTTAGTAAAATCAGGAAAAGGAATATCCTGTCCATTTTTACCACTTCTATGATGCATTGTACTGGAACTTTTACCAATAAAATAAGGGGAAAAGAGATTTTAAAAAACAATAAGATAGAAAAAGAAGAAGTAAAAACATATTTGTAAATGACATGATTATTTACATACTGAGGAATCTTCATAACAACTATGAAAAGTGATAAATTGATTACATTTACATGGCCTGAGCTTTAACATATACCAGCAACAAGTATAAAAAGATATGAAGAAAAATATTCTTTAAAATATCATCCTGAAACATAAAATGCTTTTGAGTATATATATAAGATATGTGATATTTCTGCTTTAGAACATATGAAACATTGCTGAACTAAATGAAAAACCACATAAATAACTAGTTTTATACGATTTATGGACTTAAAGACTCAGTATGGTAAGTTGTCAGTTTTACCCAAATTGATGCATAGATTCAGTACAACCCTAATTAAAATGCCCAAAGAATTTTTGCATAAGTTTAGATGCTGATTTTGAACTTTATATGGAAATGCAAATATCTAAAATAACCAAAATTATCTTGAAAAACTAAACAAATTTGAAAGATTTACATTATGTAACTTTATAATTTAATTCAAAGCTATGCTAATTAAGACAGTGCAGTACTAACGTAAATACTGGCAAAAAGATTGAGGTAACACAATAGGCAAAACATACATCTACCTGTTCATAGTCATTTGACATGAAAAGGGCAACAAGTTAGCTAAATGTGGAAAAAGTTTTTTCAAAAAATAGTGCTAGATAAAGTGGTTATTCATGTGGAAAAAAGAGGGACAAATTTAACTCTTGTCTTTTGTGAAGCACAAAAGAAATGATTAAATGCAAATCAAAGACTTAAAGACAACAAGCAAGAGTTTTTAGAATAAAAAATAAGCAAGTATCGTCATGATCCAGGAGACAGTTTTTCTCCACCATGTCTTGTAAAGCAATAAATTTGGAATAAAATATATAATAATACATTACACTTTTTCAAAATAAAAATATATCATTAAAATAAGTTAGAAAGTAAATATGATTTCTACACAGCAAAGAGTCAAAAGAGTAAAAGCAATCTATAGAATAGGATAAAATACTCGAAAATTGTACACATAATAAGGGGCTGAAATTTGAAATACAAAAGAAACTCAAGCAACTTGATAGCAAAAGTGAAAGAAAGAAAGAATGAAAGAACAAACGAACGAACTTGAATAGGCATTTCTCAAAAGAAGTCATACAAATGGCTCACAGGTATATGAAAAAATGCTCAACACTATTGATCATTAGTAAAATACAATTAAAACTAGAATGAGATAAAACTTCATATCTGTTAGAATGGCTATTATTAAAAGACAAAAAGCAACAAACATTGGCAAAGATGTGAAGCAAAAGTATGTTTGTCAGCTTGCTGTTATTATAACAAACTACTGGATGTAATTAATTTAGTAAAGTAAAAGTTAATTTTGTAAAGTAAAAGTTAATTTTGCTTATGGTTCAGGGCACATGCACAGCTCATGCACAAATGTCCTTATTGCTTTGGGCCTCTGGTGGGTATTCTAGATAGTAATAATAGGGATTGTATGGTTAAGCAATACCCCTGTATCTTGAGAGAGGAAGAAAAAGAGAGAAATAAATAGAAAGAAGGAACCAGGATCCAAAAATTTCCTTTAAGGAAATACCTCATGTGACCTAAGATCCTCCCATTAGTTTCACCTCCTAAAAAGTTCTACCACCTCTCAATATAGGCATTCTGGAGACTAAGCATTTAACACATGGACTTTTGGGGGCCATTTAACCAAACCATAGCAAAAGAGAACTTTTGTGCACTGTTCGTAGGAATAGAACCTTGTGCCACCATTGTAAAAAAATAGTATGACAATTATGAAAAATTAGCAATAGAACTACCATATTATTCAGCAGTCCTACTCTGTATAATCCAAATAATAAAATCATTACTTCAAAGAAATATCTGCACTCCCATGTTCATTGAGCCTTATTCATAATAGCCACGATATTGACCTAAGCATTCATCCATGGATTAATTTATAAAGAACATGTGGTAAATGTACAAAAGTAAACATTTTTCACCTATAAAAAAGAGGAAAATTCTGTAATTTGTGACAGCCTTGGAGAATATTATGTTAAGTGCAACAAGTCAAAACAGACTGCATAACAGAGTAAAATGAACAGAGAGTAAAATGGTGGTCGTCAGAGATTGGAGTGGAATGGGAGTTGGGGGTATGTTATTCAAAAGATATAAAATTTTAATTAGACAGGGGGAATAAGTTCAAAAGTTTGTACCACTTGGTGACTATAGCTAATAACAAGGTATTGTACACTTGAAAATAGCTGAGAGTAGATTTTAACTGTTTCCACCACCAAAAAAAAAAAAAAAAACTATACAAAATAATGGACATGGTACTTAGCTTAATTTAGCCATTTTATAATGTATACACATTTCAAAACATCATATTGTACACAATGTTAAAAAATATATTTTAAAAATGTGTTCTACATTCCCTAATGCTTTTTATGAAGCCAATATAACCCTGATATCAAAACCAGACAAAGCCACATCAAGGAAAGAAAACTACAGACCATTATCCATGATAAAAATGAATTTGATGAAAAAATCCTTAAAATATTAGCAAAATACATCCAAATACATATGTTTGAAGTACACTGTCATCTGGGGGGCCTTTATCTGAGGGATGCAATGCTGGTTCAACATGTCCAAATCAATAAACATAGTTGACTACTTAAATAGAATTAAAGATAAAAGAATCATATGATCATCGCAATAGATGCAAAAAAGGCCTTTGATAAAATCTAAATTTATGTTAAAAACATTGGAGAAACTAGAGAGAGAAGGAACTTACTAATATTCTAAAGAATACACATGACAAAACAAAAGCCAACAACAAACCAAATGGAGAAACACTTTTAGAAATCATTTCCTCTAAAATTAGAAACAGGAAGGACAATGATGCACACTCTCACCGCTCTTATTCAATATAGTTCTTCCAACTCTAGCAAAGCCATCAGGCAAGAGAAGGAAACTAAAGGGCTATGAATAGGAGAAGAAGCCAAATTATCTGTTTGCTGATCACATGATTCTACATCGACCCCAAAACTCCAACAGAAAACTTCTAAAGCCGATGAATAAATTCAGCAAAGTAGCAGGATGCAAAATCAACATTCATAAATTACTAGCTTTCCTATTCTCCAATAGTTGGTCTGCTAAGAAAGAAATCAGAAATATTACTCCATTCACAATAAACTCAAAAAATTGGGAAGTGAAAGACCTTCTAAAATGAAAACTATAGAACACTGAATAAAGAAATTGAATAAGACCTTTAAAGATGGAAAGACTGCTCATGTTCTTGGATAGGCAGAATTGAATATATTGTCAAAATGTTCATACTATCAAAAGGGTTATGCAGATTCAATTTAACACCCATCAAAATACCAATGACATTTTTCACAGAACTAGAAAAAAAATTCCTAAAATTCATTTGGAAGAATTAAAGACCTAGAATAGCCAAAGCAATGTAAGCAATAAAAAAAAAAAATCACAAACTAAATTTCAAAGTATATCACAGAGACAGAGCTATAATAATGAAAATAGCATGTTATTGCCATCAAAATAGACATGAAGACCAATGGAATACAATAGAAGACATGGAGACAAACTCACATAGTTGCAGTCGCATGATACTAGACAAAGGTGCCATAAATATATGTTGCAGAAAACATAGTCAAAAATATATTTAAAATTCAACAATCAGGAAAATATAAATTAAAACTACATTGAGGGCTGGGGATGTGGCTCAGTGGTAGAGTGCTTGCTTCCCATGTGTGAGGCACTGGGTTCAATCCTCAGCATCACATAAAAATAAAGGTATTGTGTCCATCTACGACTAAAAAATAAATTTTAAAAAGACTACATTGAGATTTCATCTCATTCCAGTCAGAATGGTAATTATCAAGAACACAAGTAATAATAAATGCTGGTGATAATATGGTTTAAAATGCACACTCATATATTGTTGGTGGAACTTCCAATTAGTACAATCACTTTGGAAAGCAATATGGAGATTCCTCAAAAAACTAGAAATCACCATATGACCTAGCTATCTCACTCTTCTATATTTATACATAAGAACCCAAATCAGCATACTATAATGATACAGCCACATCAATATTTATAGCAGTGCATACCACAATAGCCCAGGTACCTGTCAATAGATAAAAGGATTAAGAAAATGTGGTATATATGCACAATGGAGTTTTCCTCAGTCATAAAGAAGAATAAAATTATGACATATGCTGGTAAATGGATGGAACTGGAGAACATCATGCTAAGTGAAAAAAGTCAGATTCAGAAAATCAAGGGTTGAACATTTTCTCTTCTGTGGGGAGCAAAGTAAGGAGAAAATACGCGACAGTCAGATATCATATAGGTAGAGGGAAGATCAGTGGAGTAAAAAGAGATTAAGGGGGAGGGTAGGGATAAGAAACAGGAGGAAATGGGGAATAAATTTAACAAAATTATATTATGTCTATGTTTAAACATACCACAGTGAATTCCACCTCTATTTTCATCTATAAAACATGGAAGGAAGGAAGGAAGGGAGGGAGGGAGGGAGGGAAAGGAATGCAGGGAGGGAGGAAGGAAGGAAGGAAGGAAGACCAGTAGAGTAAAGGAAGGGGAATAGGGAGGGGGAGGAGGTGAGGGAAGGGGAAAAACCAGAACTGAAATGAAACCAATTAAATTCTATGCATGTATGATTATGTCAAAATCAATTGAATTATTATGAATAACTATAATGCACTAATAAAAGCACAGAAATGTAATCAAGTCACAAATTAGAAATACTATTCACAGAGAAAACATTTAAACAAATTTCAATATCAAGAGCCAATAAGGAACTCCTACATCTCAATAAGAAATAAACAAACCAAAAAGTTGAAAAAAAAATGTTTAACTATTGGGAAATTTAATCCAAAATAAGTAGAAGTTAAAAATGAATAAACAAAAATTTTAAAAACTAGAAAGATTTTCATTAGTTTGTTTGTTTTTGATACATGCAGGATTATTTAAGTTAGCTTTGTTTCCTAATTATTATTTTTGTTTAATCACTGAATTGTTTCCTTCAAACTAATTCATTTATCTTGGTCATTTGTCCATATGTATATTATTCATCAGGTATTTTCAGTAGATTGTTGATACATTTTGACTGTCTCTACTCTTAAGGTATAAATTGAGAGGCATAGACAAATGGAGGTGTGTACTTTTTTTTTGCAGAATGTGTGTGGTGCTGAGGGTCCAACCCCAAGCTAGACAAGGGCTCCACCCCTGAACTGTATCCCCAACATTCCTCTGTAGTTTCAAAGATTAATTTTCCAACAGCTCCTTTGCTGAGTCACTGCCTGGCTATACACCCCATCTATGCTTGGCTGTCTCATGGCCAACCAGGTGTGTGTTTGTAGTGAGTGGTGATTTGTGGGCAGACTGCCTACAGTCAGACATTGCAACCTATGAACAAAGGTTTAATCCAGGCATGCACATTTTATGCATTTCATACACAGATATGACTTTACAAAATGAGAAAGAATATTTTGTATTTGGAAAATGTCACATAAAGTCAAAAAACAGATTTTTTTTTCTATCCTTGCATATCAACAGTTTTTTCCAAGTGCATTTTCTCTGTGTCTGTGTTCTGCTCAGCCTAATCCTCTCCTGCTGATGTGAATAAGTCTTTCCCATCAATCCTGGAGAAGGAGATTCCTCAGTATCAAATAAAAAAGGTCTAATATTATTTAATAAACACAGGGTAAGATTGACTCAAATGAAACTTCATTCCTTCTAAAGAACAGTTAATTTTACAAAAGCTTCTTTAATTTAAATGCACTTTAATTTAAATAAATTAAGTAACTAGAGGAAGAACAAACAGTAATAGCATAGCAAGTTCAATTTTTAACTGGCAATATGGAGCTCCTTCTTGGAAACTAACACAAGAGACGTATTTGGAGAGGATAAGGTGCCACCTGATGTCCTTACTTCATGCCAATCCCTTTGACTAGAAATTCATCAATTTTCTCTCCATTTACTCAAATTTTCACTATTCTTTAAAACCTAACAATCTGTTCTCTTATTGACTATGGTTTATTAATCCTCTCAATTTATCTATTTTGGTCTTGTTTCCTCCATTAAGTTAAATTGAAAGTTTAACACTTTATATTATGTAGAGAATATATGATAGACTCATACATCAACAATGTTAAGAAAAAGGTTTTGAATTAATAAAGCTAAAGAGCTTGTATTTGTAAAGAGGAATCAATTGAACATTATCAAATGGTCTCATAGGTACCTATGTTTTCATAGTCATAGAGTAATTTTACTTTAGTATTTGAGCTTTCAAGCCTTGCTAATCACAAAAGCAATTGCCAACATATTTCAGAAGTTTCTTGCTGAATACTCATTATTATCTTTGATGTGCCATAATTGTTAGAATAGGCACACATTTTATCTTGATAAAATATACATTTCCATTTCAAAGAAAAATGGAATAAAAAACAAAAGGTTTTCAGCATTTGAGAAAAGTATACAATGATGAAAACAGAATGCCTTTTAGGAAAAAAAATCATGAATGAAAGTCACCACACATATCATCAACATTTTTATAACAAGATTATATACAGAACTCCTGGCATCTCTGAAAGCAGGCATTTCATAGTCTAGAATAGAATTTTGCTAAAATTATGCAAACACTACTCAAAATTCAGATCTGTAGACAAAGCATAATTTACTTTATATCCTAACTCTAGAGAAGATAGATGAGTCATACTTGTGAACAGTTTTAACAATTAGCATGTAACCAAGGCCTGGAAGACATGAGACCAATATAGTAAGGGATTGCTCTGATGAATAATAATTTGAATAAGAAAATACTATACTTGTTTCTTTAAATCATCAAATGAACAATCATTATTAGTACATTATGGATGGAATATAACAAATAAAATATAACAAATATGGTACAATGGTGAATGGAGTATAACAAAAATTCTAGCATGATAAAAATAGAAATGTTCTGAATTATTTAAAAATTTATGTTCACATGTACAGAGCATATGATTTACAGATAAATTCCTTTTTCAGCATCATGTTTCATAAAATAAAAGGGTATGTTATTGGTATATACTTTTGAATGCCTCATATGCAAATTATTATCTGTGATTGTTATGGACTGAATATTTGTGTCCCCCCCAAATTCATATGCTGAAATCTTAAGCCCTAAAGTGGTGGTTTCAGGATGTGAGGCATTTTCACTGAACTGTAATAGGAAGTAGATTTATTTTTTTCTCTTTTACTGTAAAATTAAGTGAGCTGTCTGACCTTAAGCCTTCAAGAGTTCTATTTTTTTTTTTCCGGAATATTCTTAGACTTCATATCCTTACTGTATCCCTCACTTTCCTTTTTAGAACTCGGTTTAGAGGAATATTAAATGTTCTCATTTTTAAAAAAACAACATGTCAAGAATTCTCCTCCACACCATTCATCTCCTTATAACTCTATACTACTTTATGTATAACTTCATAAGAATATCTGGTATTTCAATAATTTTTAATCAATTATAAAATCTACAATATTATTTACCCTTTAACTATTCATTTTTATTACTATTTTTTAATTCACAGAAGTCCCTCCATCTGTTTAAAAATATTTCCAACTATTTTTGATAGCCTGTTTTATTTCATAGTTGTTTTATTTCAAATTTGTTTTGTAATAATTTCCTAATCATTTGCTTTATTTTATAATTTCTTCACAAAATCTCAAGTTTTTCTGCATCTATTAATATTGTTTTATTAATTTTTAATTTTGAGTTCATGGACATAACTATTAGCTTGAGTCTTTTCTTGAATAGATTTATGTCCACAAAATATTTGACCTTACCTCTGTGTGTGCCACAGAACACTTTAATTCTTAGAGTTACTTAACCATATGGATACTAAGAATTTAAATGAGGTAGGCTTTCATTACAAAATCTCAAGAAAGATTATCTTAAACTACACCTTGGAGCTAAAAAATAAAACAATTTCTTTGGGGTCTCTTTGCTCACAATTGTGTCTAAATACCTTTACTTGAAAACTTTGTCTGAGGGATTAGTTCTTCATTCTTCAATCTATTAAATTGTTTTTAAGAAATTAAACTCTTCCTTCTTTTACCACATAAAATAAAAGCATGTTGTTATTTTGGCCTAACATTGTTTCTGTTCATTACTTCTTTTTTGTTGCTGTTTCTTTCTTTCTTTCTTAAAGATTATTTTTAATACTTTGAGAAACATCCAAGACATTTAAAAATGCTATGTTTCTTCCTAAAATCTAGCTAGATGATTTTAGTAAAATATACAGTCTAAAATACTTCTGACAGCCAAAGCTAATTAAGTAATATTGTTATTATTTGAGATTTTTGATATGGCACCATAATTTGATGATGCATTAAAATTAATATTTCTCATCTTTTCTGTACCAAGGATTCTAAAGAAAAACAACTGTTAATATAAGCAGTGCTGCCTTCTCTGTAAAACCAGTTTTTATACAAAAATGACATTATTCCTCTCATATAACATTGAATTAAGTAAGATTTTCTTTTTTTATCTTGTAGTCATTCAAAAGCACACCACTGACATTTTAGAGAAAACATTTAGTCATTTGTTTTAAAGGGAGACTTTAGGCTTCTCCATGAAATTGAAATGAGTATGAAGAGTAAGGCAAACACATGCTTTGGTTACGAAAGGCTGAGACAAATTATTTTTTTCAAACAATCTCACTAATTGGGACCCAATTGAAGACCCAATTGGGACCCAAGTGAAGCTATGGGAGAGTCAAACATTTTCTTTGGTAGGATAGGCAGAATGAAAAATGAGAATTTTCATTTCATATTTAACTGATGGATGGAGATTAGAAATTACAACTGGGTAAAATAAAAGATTAATTTTTAGATATCTTCTAAAATAAATTCCAGCTTCAATTTGAGCAGAGATATATTTAAATGGGAAAATGATCAACTACTATTTTGAACAACTTTTTAATTTTGTTCTGCTGAATTAAAACTAAGAACTAGTTTAGCAGATTGAAATTTATGCAGTGTCATTCATAAGCACACTTTGAGTGTGTAATACACTTTTTACATTTAAAATATAACTTCCTCAAGACTTTTATCAACATATTCTAAGAAAAATTCATGCCTCGTTTAACATATAATTCAGATGTGGTTTTTTTTGTTGTTGTTGTAGTGATAAACTTGAAAGACAATTTTTATTTATATTAACTTTCCGACTTTTTTCCTCTAAATATGCTTTCCATGTGGGTGCACTCTGAAAAGCTATTGAATAGCATACTGCAGTGACTGACAGATTATTGAGAAAACACAGTGGAATTTTGCCATTTTATAAGTGAAGTATTGGCAACTGGAGCACATGCTAAGCACAATTGATTCAGTGGCAAAATCTCAGCTAAAGGTCACACTCTACTTTGCCTACCAACTGTCTTGGGTTTCACAGTCTTTGGCGCTGAGAATTGCCTTTGTCATAGACGTCACCTGCTGTATGATCATTTGTTCATTTCTGGCTCTAGGCTGAATGGGTAATCCAGATTTGGTGATTATCAAAGCTGCTGATATTTTTAAAGAAGTTAAAGATACAGTGGTAAATATTATTGTAAGCTCCCAATACCCAGAGATCCAACTGTTGACTATGCCTAAGAACTTATTTTTTGTTGTTGTTTTTGAGAAGCCTGTCTCATTTATTTTTTAATTCAACATATTTTCACTGATACATCAGGAACATAAAAAGTGTATGTATTATGAAGTAGCCTGATGTTTTGGTACATGCACATATTGTGTAATGTATAAATTAAGTTAGACATATCTATATACTCAAACATTTTATCACTTTTGTTTGGTATGAAAGGTTCAAAATACTTTCTTTGTTAGTTTTTAAAAATATACAATACACGATTGTAGTCATCCTCAACTTTAGAGACACTTCATTAGATTCCTGAATTTCGAAGTCTCTATAGACAATTAGGTCATTTTGTTTAGTTAATTTAAAATAGAAATGAATCATTCAGGATTTTCTTTTCCCCCCAAAGATTTTTCTTTTTAAAGAAATAATTTCAAGATCTTATTTTTCCCCCAAAGATTTGCCTTTTCACAGCCTCAGTAGATTTTAAATGTCATTTTGATTCAGAAGTTAAATTAAATACAGTCAGTCATCTATATATGTGGATTCCACATCTATGGATTAAACCAACCACAAATCCAAAATATTCGGGAAAATATTCTGCATCTGAACTACACATATTTCCTACATAACCAAGCATAGGAATTCTTTAGATAGATTTTTATATGCTAAAGTAATTAACATATTATTATATGTTATAAGTAATCTAGAGAGAATTTAAAGTATAGGTGATCTCTTCATATTACATTCTGATTAATTGTGCTTCAGATATTTTTTAACACATTGTATATTTGTGAATACCCTGGGTCAAGAAAGTATATCAGTGTCATATTTTCTAACAGCTCTTATCCTTACCGTTTTCAGCAATAAAATATTTTTAATTAAGTTGTATACAGTGTTTGTTTCAAACAAAATGCCATAGCATGCTTAGATTAGAGAATAGGTAGACATAACTTTTATATGCCTTGGGAAACCAAAAAAAATTAAAAAAAATGTATGATGACCTCTATTGCAATATTCCCTTCATTATTGCATTATTACCTTCATTACAGTAGGCTAGAACAAAACTTTCAATATGTTCAAGGTATGCCTGAATATGGGAGGGTGTGTGTAGTTTATATAAAAGTACTATGCAATTTCTATTTATTTATTTATTTATTTATCTATTTATTTATTCATTCATTTATTTTCTCTTTTAAAACAAAAGAATGCATTTCAAGTCATAGTATACATGTAGAGCACAATTTTCCATTTCTCTGATTGTAAAGGAGATAGAGTCACACCATTTGAGTCTTCATACATGTACCTAGCGTAGTGATGTCCATCTCGTTCCACCATCTTTGGTATCTCCAATGCCCCCTCCCTTCTCCTCCATCCCCTTTGCCTTTTCCAAAGTTCCTCCATTTCTCCCATGCTCCCCATTTCTACCCCCATTATATATCAGCATCCACTAATCAGAAAAAACATTCGACCTTTGGTTTTTTTGGGATTGGCTTACTTCACGTAGCATGATGATTCTCCAACTCCATCTATTTACCTGTAAATGCCATGATTTTATTCTCTTTTAATGCTGAGTAATCTTCCACTGTGTGTGGGTGTATATACATATGTGTATATATATATATATCACAGTTTCTTTATCCATTCCTCTATTGAAAGGCATCTAGGTTGCTTCCAAAGTTTAGCAATTGTGAATTGTGCTGCTATAAACATTGAAGTAGCTGTGTTACTGTAGTATGCTGGAAAATTTTCTGATATTTCATTGAATAGATTGTTCATTTCTTTGTTTGAAAGTCTATGCCTTCCTATATCCCAATAATTCTTAAATATGGTCTTTTCATGTTATCCCATAATTCTTGGATATTCTGCTCGTGGTTTCTTATCATCTTCACTGTGTGGTCAACTATATTTTCAAGATTAAATATTTTGTCTTCATTGTCTTCATTATTTCTGTCTTCCAAGTGATCTAATCTGTTGGTGATGTTTTCTATTGAGTTTTTAATTTGGTTTATTATTTCTTTCATTTTGAGGATTTCTGTTTGATTCTTTTTCAGAATCTCTATCTCCTTACTGAAGTAATCTTTTGTTTCCTGTGTTTGCCTAAGTAGTACTTTATCAAAATTATCTTTTGCTGCCTGTGTTTGCTCTCTTATATCATCCATTTATTCACAGAACATTTTAATTATGTACATACTCAACTCCATCTCTGACATTTCTTCTGCTGTGCTGACCATGGATTCTAATAATGTAGTACCTTGGTTTGTTTGGGGAATTTTCTTTCCTTGTTTCTTTCATGTTGTTCGTGTGTTTTCTCTTCTAGCACTATGGATCCAGGGTGTTACAGTCTTTATCCTATAGGCTTATGGATTCCCTGTAGGGTTCCAATACCCCTACTTTAAGGGGGAGATCAATATTAACAGTTCCCAATACAAACAATATATAGCTTTAAACCAAGTAGCTCCTAATAGGACATTTATAGCCTTGTCACAATATACAGTAATTATGAGTTCAATTAGTATCTACTATATAAACAATAGGTTTGCAAAAGGGTGTACAGTTTCTGCTGTTGGATTTGAGAGAACTGGGAATGGGGGTGTAGAATGAGATATTAGAGAGGTAGGAAGTGAGGATATAGAGTTATTAGATCTTAGAAAGCATGAAAGAGGAATCCAAAAGAATTTGGCTAGTAGTAGAAAAGAGAGAAAGAGATTTGGGGAAGACTAGTAAGTAGTAAGAAAATAGAGTACAACAAACAAACACAAAAATTAAGAAAAATAAAAAATGTAAAAATAGAAGGTATGAGACTCTACAATACAACTGTAATATGCTAATCATATATCCCAGTCTTCAGTAGCTTAATGCATGAAAAATATTTGGTTTCACAAATGTTAGGAATATGAGGGCGGGAAAAGAGTAAGAGAGAGAAAGGAAGAAAAAGAGGAAAAAAAGGGATAATAGAGAAAAAAATCTCAAGGTAAATAAAAAGGATTGTTTTTCTTCTTATGCAGTAGCCCAGGTTGTCTATTGTTTACATGTATCTCTCCCTAAGGTACAAGATGGCAGTGTCTGCTTTCAGAGATAGGGTGTAGGGCCAGGCTGGGCAGTGTTGTTGGGTGACATATTTGGAGGTGCAGCTCTGTGGCATGCTGTGTTGAAGTATGGAGGCTGTCTCCAGATCCTGTCCAGTGTCTCCATGTGTAGGTGAAAGGGGGAGCTACACGCTGGTAGATGAGGTCCACACAGGAGTAACAGTCTTTCGTCCTGTGTGGAAGTTAAGAGTCTCACAGGGGTGCATTGGCTAGGAATCCTCCATGTGTGGGCGACCAGAGGTCCTGCATGTTGTGTGGGCACTGGAGCTGGGGGTCCTGTGTGGGAATGGGTTCTGTACCTGCCACTGGCCAGGGTCCTGCACAAACACTGGGGCCTGAAGACCTGCACGTGGCTGGAATTCCTGTGTGGAGGAAGCTGTAGGGGGTCCTCTAATAACTCACAGAGAAAGAGTATTTCCACTGCTTTAATCCCCAGTCATAGAGAGACTAGGAATACAGCGACTGTCTAGGCTGCCATCTTGGATCTACCTCTAGTGCTATGCCATTTTATGCCAGGGATTTGAAGATTCTCCGATTTTAATATTTGCAGGGGTCTTGGAACAAATCCTCTGTGAATATGAAGGATGGCTGCATGTGTTCATGTGATGTACACACCAGTGAAACTGCCTCAGTACAACATAACACAGGCTTATTAAGATTCTGGAATAAAATAATAAAACACTTGGGAAACATGTCAAATCAAGCCATGCTTTCCATCTTTTCATTAACCCAAAGTTAGATTGAAATATGTACAGTTGCATAAGTGTATGCATGTGTGTGTGTGTGTTTGTGTATGGACACATGGATATATGTTGTGCATGCGTGTAAAACATGCACATATTTATGAGGGGTTTACTTGTGCATAGTTGGTAAGTATGCACACCTGTGAAATAGAGTTGTTCATGAGATTTTATGTGAAAACCAATGAATGCAGTTTACTAGTAATAAAGAAACTGCTCAAATTTCAGACACAGTACTATCTTTTCAGTCACTAAGGTAAAACATAACCAATAATAAATTATAATTATAACAATAAATAAATAATATTATAAATAAATTATAATAAATAAATAATTCTTTTACATGTATGTGCTTTACCAATGACTACCCACAACATTCTCACTTAACATTTATTAGCAAATACTAGTGCTAAATAAAAATATATATACATATATGCATACATATTATCCACCTACACATAGATGTAAACATATATGTCATATATATGTATATATATGACAATTCTGGGCATAATACTTTGAAAATTGCAAAGCTTCTCAACTACATCTCATAAGAAACAGCATCCCTGACTTAGATAAAGTACTTAAATCATGTATTTATCAATTTTTTTTGAGCAAATACCATGTTAGGAAAATGTCCCAGGAGCTCAAAATACATTAGTGAAAAAGATTAATAAGGTACCTGATTGTGGAATAAGCAAGGGTAAACAAGTAAATGCTCAGCTAATTTAGGATGGTGAAAGCTACTTTGTAAGAGATTAAGGCAGTGGAAGGAAATAGCAAACATGTTGATTTAGGGATTGTTCAGTGAGATGGGGGTTGAAGCACAGAAGGCATTGTAGAAGAAAGTCCAGTAAAGCAGAGGTCCAAATTAGGTTAAAAAGAACAATATAAAGCCTTGAAGAGGGGTATTTCTTGTGAGAGGAGGAGAAAATGCAGATTTAGGGTTGGAGGCAACCAGTGATGTAAGAAGGCATGTGAGGAGTCAGGGGATGTTGGCCATGGTTTAAATATGCTCAGTTTAGAAAAAGAGCAGAATTATTAATTGCCATATTCCCTGCTAATTTTACATGACTTTAATATTTTAATCATTTTTATTTTTTCCCTTTATTAATTCTCATTTTAGTTGTGCATATTTTGGGGATACACTGATAATTTGATACAAAATCAAATCAAATTAATTAGCATTCCATCTCCTTATCATTACTTTGTGTTTGGAGGATTCAAGCTGCTCTCTTCTAGTTATTCATAAAATATATAGTAGGTTATTATGAACAATAATCACCCCACTGTGCTGTAAAACACTAGAACTTATTACTTCTCTCTTACTCCAGCTCTCTTTTTTCTCTTCTTACCCTCCTCCACCTCCAGTCATCACAATCTCCAGTTAGATTGACACTTTAGCATCTACACAAGAGAGAGAACATGTGGTATTTTCCTTTCTGGGTCCAACATTTCACTTAACATAATAGTATCCAGTTCCATCCATCTTCCTGCAAATGATAGGAAATCATTCTTTTTATGGCTGAATGATATTACATTGTGTATATATGTCACATGTCACATTTTCTTCATTGATCCTTTGATAGGCACCTAGCTTCATTTCATATCTCAGCTGTTGTGAATAGTGCAACAATAAACATGACCAGGCAGTTAAATCTTTGATGTGCTTATTTCACTAAACAACAAATGCTGATGAGCATATAGAGAAAAGAGAACCCTTATACATTGGTGGGAATGTAAATTAGTACTGACATATAGATTCACTGTCTTATGGAGGTTCCTCAAAAAACTTAATAGAGTTGCCATAAGATCCAGTGATCCTGCTTCTGGATTGGTGGCTGTTTTAATCCCATAGGAAAACAAACTAACACATAAACTGAAAATTCCACTTCCTCATGTGAAACAGAAATTGGTCAAAGAGGTGATCACATTTTTACTCAAGTAACTGAAGAGGTACTTCCCAGCATACCATTATTTGGAAATGGTTACTAAAAATTGTATCTACCATACATGATACTGTAAAGGATAAGTCAGTATTGTACTTTCTCTTGTATTTAGAATCTGTTGGCTATTTACTTCAGTTTGGGAAGAATTGCACATATTTTATCAGATAACCAATAGTTTGTAAATATCATTAGTATATAAGAGATTATTTCATTAGCAATTAAGAAATATAAAATTGCTTTAGAAAAAAATTGAGAGGATCCATGTATTCTTAAATGAAAATTTTTCTAACTGAAGGACATAAGTTTTTTGTCTTATTTTAAGAGACTCATTATTCAGCTATACCTTAATCTAGCTTCCATATTTAAAAGAATGTATAGCCTGTAAAATGAGGCTAATTAGAAATTTACTTGAGATTACTATATTTCCAACTTGAAGTAAGAAAAACAAAAACAACTGCCTCAATACGAAAATGGGCAAAATTATAGGAAATTGAAGTTATTAGGACACTAATTAGTTTGAATTGTTATTGAGTTTCTGTTGATGGTGAGAAGTAAAGGTAAAGGAACTTATGAACTATCCTATCTAGCTGAATGACTAATGAGCTCTATTTACAAGACAAAAAGTAGTATTTTTTGGGGGGGGAGGGGTACCAGGGTGAACTTAGGGGCGCTCGGCTACTGAGCCACATCCCCAGCCCTATTTTGTGTTTTATTTAGAGACAAAGTCTCACTGAGTTGCTTAGCATCTTGTTGTTGCTGAGACTGGCTTTGAACTTGTGATTCTCTGGTCTCAGCCTCAAAAAATAGTATTTTAATTCTATATGCTTATAGAATCCACAGACTAGTTAAAGTAACTGAAAAATCAATTTTAAAGTAATATTTTCAAGAATAATGAAAAATACATTATCAGATGTCAAATTTGTAGTTGTTCATTCTTAAAATAGAAAAAGAAATATAATAAAATAATAACAAAATGTATTCATGTGGTGGAACTTCTGATTTCAGATATGAGGCAGTACCTTGCATAATCTAAATATCCTGTCAAAAGAAGGCCCAAATGACTATAGGAATTAGAGGGATGTATGGACAGATAGGTACACACACACACACACACACACACACACACACAACACTTCTTTGCAGGCATTTGAGAACTGATGGGGCAAGATAGACCTGTGGGTAAAGTTTACAGGAGGCAGAGCAATTCAAGTTATCATCTCTGCAGTCTTCTAACCTCAGGACATCTTCAGATTCTGAAGATGAGGCAAGAAACTAGGATCCAGACAGATGCTCAGTCTGAGTGGTACCAGTAAAAGACAAAGTGAGTGTGCTTTGGTAGCTACCAGAGATAGAAAGAGAAAACTGAAAATTGTAAGACTAGATTTTTGGAGAGAAGAGAGTGTCTAAGATATAAGAAATATAGTGTGTTTCCTGTATAGGTATTTATTAAATAAATGAGGATAAAAGTGAAGAGTGACATTTTTCAAACAATCTGCATGAGGAAGAGGGAGGCTGAGCTCAGAACCAGACTTGGGAAAGGTTGATGAGCATACCAGGTTCTTGAATAGAGCTCATGGTAGATTATGCCCCAGAAGCAGAGACAATCCAGAGGAAGGTAGAACATTGTCACTATCATAATGCTGAATTTAGAGAGCTCTGCCTGTGTTCTATTCATCAGTCCCAATCTCTCTGCCTAAAGGATACACACTCTAGAAGAAAACATCATGCAGATCCCAGTATACGTACCCAACATCCAATCTTCAATTTTCAGTTATGCCAAGAAAAAAGCCTCTGAGTCATTGATTAATTAATACACTCATAAACTTTCAAGATTCATTTTTTAAATATAATTTTGTTTCATGTTCATCTATACATTCAATGCAAACTCCGTGAAAATCTCAAGAAGTTTGTAATATGATTGTGTATGTAAACCAACTGACTGACTACTTAAAATTACTTTGGGATGATCACAAAAATTTAAATTAATTTAAAAAAATGTTGAAGAGCAAAGCTACAGAATTTTCCCTATTTAATATCAAGAAACACACAAAAGATAGTCCACAGTTAAAGGAAAAACAGACTCATGGAATGAAAAGAAGATTTAGACACATTCATACAAGGCAATTTGATTTGTGATAAATGTCACAAATACAATGAGGGAAAGGACAGTCTTATAAATCAATATCCGGGGATAACTACATAACTGTATAGTTACAAATTGAACTTGTACCCTAACAGACCATTTGCAAAATCAGTCCTAGATTGACAGTAGATGTCAACCTGAAAAGTAACCACATAGAACTGTAGAAAAATATGAAATATCTTCATATTACTGAGATAAAGATTTCTTCTACTGGGAACAAAAAAATCTAGCTATACAAAAATCAATAAATTGCTAAATCCATTAAAATTAAGAGTCTATGTTGACAAAACAAATATCATATAGAGACTGGAAAAAAAACAAGAGCTGAGGAAGGTTATCTGCTGCACATGTGTCTAGCAGAGGTCTGACATCTAAAATATGTATCTGTAAGTCAGTAAACAAAAGGATGAATGACCCAATAGAAAAATGGGCAAAAGACTTTGACAATGTCAAAACTTGACAATGCCATTACGGCAATAAACATGAAATTTGTTTAAGAAATTAATTTGCACTAAGGAAATGAAAAACAAAATGATAATTACTGTTTCTATTCACTAACAAGATTGGCTAAAATTTAAAAATATAATATCAAGAGTTAGCTATGACATGGGACCCTCAGATACTAATGAAGTGGATTGGTAACCACTTCTGAAAGCTGTTTAATAGTATTTAATATAACTAAGTTCACAGTGACTCCTCCCCTATGTATATCCCAATAAAATTTTCTCATTAACAAATACATACAATTATGTTCATAGCAGCATTACTAATAGTAGCCAATGTTCTGAAATGAAAATAGTTACTATTCATATAAATTGATAAATTTTAAAAATAAAATTTTCAGCAGAATAATTAAAGTGAAAATTAATATTGATACTACATAATTCTATAAAGAATATATTAAGTGGCAAAATACATGGAATGAGATGTCAGAATAATCATAACCATTTTTAGGACATTGTGACTGGGATGTAGGCTTTTGGATACTGATAGTAATCTATTTTTATGGCAGTGTAAATTGTTGAATTTTCTGTTTGTTAAATTGGTTTGTACACACTTGTGATTTGTGTTTTTGGTCTATGTATTTTATTTTCATAACATGTTTAAAGAATAAGATTAAAATTTTTAAAAATTGAATTTGGCCTATTTGTGTTGTACACATCTGATCAGTAAAAGGTTTGTTTCCCCTTCAAAAAGTGAAAATAGCCAGGCGCGGTGGCTCAAGCCTGTAATCCCAGCACTTAGGGAGGCTGAGACAGGAGAATCGCAAGTTCAAAGCCAGCCTCAGCAACAACAGCAAGGCGCTAAGCAACTCAGTGAGACCCTGTCTCTACATAAAATACAAAATAGGGCTGGTGATGTGGCTCAGTGGTCGAGTACCCCTGAGTTCAATCTCCAGTACCAAAAAAAAAAAAAAAAAAGGTGAAAATAATAAGAACATTGTATTATGAAATACAGGTGATTTTTTTTCCTAATAAAAACATCAAATGTATAATTGCAGAGTGTTATGGTAAGTGCACTTATTCTAAAATCTGGCAAGAATTTCATGGTTGATAATGAGATTGGCTTTTCTTAAATACATACTCATACTGGTTTATAGGTTCTTCATCATTTAATTTATAAATCTTCAGTGAAATACAGCTGGTTAACTTACTAGTACCTTGGAATCAACTTCTAGGGCAGGATGATCTATTTTAAAATAAATCATCACACAGTCTACTTGGCTTCTGTAAAGAATCACAGACCCAGGGACAATGACTTGAAGCAGTTCTTTTCAGTGTACATGATACATTATCTAGTGTTCCCTTTTTATTATCCAACTTTTGAAAGAAATATTATGCGTACTGACAGTGCACATTCTTTAATTTACAAGAATATAAAAAAGAATTATTTTAATAGTACAAACGTAAGAGCAGCATGATTACTGCAGATGCACTGTTTTTCACTTTTTATTTCTGGAGCCCTCTAGAAACTTTTTTTTTTTTTTTTTTTGCAGAAAAATCATCAGCCTTTCATTCTTCTTGCAATCAGAATAAAATGTTAGAGCCTTTTTCAAAAAATATTAAGTAGTGTCTGAAGTTTTTTAAGCATGGGTGCATGACATAATTAGAACCGGAGAAAACTAGCCTGGCGGTAGAGTATAGGCTCGATTAAAGAAAAAAATGACTGGAAGAAGGCAGGCCAGACAAGATATAATTAGTAAAACTTCAGCAAGAAGTAAATAGAACTTCAACTAGGCTGTTGGTGGTAAAATTAGAAGGTAGAAAGTAAAAAAATGAGAAATAAGGATGCAATATAATCAGCAAATATGAACACACTGATTGGATGTTGAGAATTAGGCCCAGGGTGCATCTGGGATTTTGTGCTTGGCTCACTGGGAGAGTGAGGCTCTTCTGTTTACATCATACATCATATGTGGATTTGAAATCTACTTTCAGATTTCTGTTCTTTTTTATTAGCTCACACATTAAAACTACTTCAGCCCCATTAACCTTCTAAAATTTGTTTGCGTGTTCCAAGATACATGAGGCACAGAGCTAAATCAGATTGAGGCAAGGGGAAAGGGCCATATGTTTCCTACTTAAACAATGAGGCAGAAGGAGAGAGGGAGAGAGAGAGAAAGACTGAAGTTGAAAAAATTCAGTTCATGTGAACTGACAATTTATGGTCCCTCCTCTTCTTACACCTGTTCTTATAATGGTTTAGGGTGAGCATTGCTGACTGGAGGGGGCACAACCTATGAGGATCTTTAGGAAACACTGACTGTTGATCTATGGACTTCTCCAAGTTCACTGGAACCCTAGGGGAGATGTACAGAGCATGGCAGAATAAGGAATAGCTCTTTCAAAGCTATTGAAAGAATAAGAACATTACACCTTTCTCTCAAATCTGTTCCTTCTCTCCTTTTGACAAACCAAGATTATTGGCTCTAATAACATGATATAAATTATTTTTTACTAAATCTGACCTTTCATTTCAAAAGGCTTTAAAATGTATGATTCAGAGATTATATATCTAGGACATTCAAAATTAGAATGAGTGCCCGAGATAAGGAAAATATTAATCCAGGTGCCGGCCCAAATTATATTGTTAATTGAGCATTTGGAATAAAAAATATAATTGTGGATAAAGTCAAAGCTTTTTACTGTAAAAATGAAATTTTGTAGAATTGTGACACAGGAAGCCATAGTCTCAGGAATTTGGGAAAATTATATCCACTCAGTACAAAACAGCATTATTAAGAACACTGTGAAATTCATGACCCTGACTTCATCCGGAAGTGTGGTTTTTAATGAAGTTGTGGACAAAAGCCATGTCTCAAATGGTCTGCAGAGAGATGATGTGTTTAATAGCAGGAGAACAATACCAAATGCAGTGACCGCACCTGCTAAAGAACATAAATCCATCTCTTAGAATTACAAGATTTTTATGGCATAGGGAGTTCTGAGTTGTCCAGCAGCCATTCATTGCAAAGCAAATATTGCTTGCTTGCATAATAGTTTCCTCATTTTCCATTGCCCCATTTCTGACAGGAAGATTTATAAGCATGTACTGTTGCGCTTTTACATAGAATTTCATTTACTTCCTTATTTGCCTGTGGATGGAACCTCAACGTGATTGACCTGATGCCAAAAAGAGAAAAGAAAACACACACACACACACACACACACACACACGCAAACCTATAACCTCTTTGTATTAGCTTTTATACTCATACACTGTCCAAATATTGATTTTAAAAAAAAGCACAACAAAAGTTACAAAAGCCATTATAAACCAGAAACTGGGAGAACATGCGTGTATATGTATGTATGTATATCCATAAAGTAGTAGCATGTAGAACATAAAGAATTCCTAAAAATCTATAACAAAATGTGAGATAGCTCAAATGTAGAAAGACCAAACAAGACAAAAGAAGAGTGCTAACTAGCACTTGAAGTGCTTGCTGCCAAAAGCCAGCGTTAATCTAAGAGACATAAACTTAAATAAAAGTGCGAAAAAATTTAATACACACTAGAGGTTTTCAAAATTAAGAAGTCAAATAATTCAACCATGATTTTATCCATTTCTAGGGAAAATGTAAGTTGGTGCAGCCATTTTAATCTGGCACGATCCTCTAAAGCTAAATATTTGCATACCCCTTTACTCAGTAACTTCATTCTTAGCCCTACACCCAAACTATTGCCTGGGTGTAGGGCTATGAATAATATAGAATCATAATGTAGGAATATGAATAATAATAATATGCCCAATATCATATTCCCACCAATAGCTTGCTTAGAAATAAAAATCAAAAGCAATCCTAGTTCCTAAATTGTTATACAACAGAGAAATTAATTATAGTTTCACAGAAAAATATGAATGGATCTTGGAAATATCATGTTGAGGAAAAGCAGCAACTCACAGGACCACCTATAACATGTCATCATTTATCCACTAATTTAACAAGAAAAACTAAACAACTCATTGCAAACACACATAATAAAGTGTATACAAATAGGCGGAGATAAGAAAGATGGCAGCAATAGGTAATGCAAATTGTGTTCTATTTCTTGGGCTGGCTGGTAGATCTGTAGTTGTTCCAATATCATTAGAATTTGTCAGTTATATTCATAATACTTTTGGTATTTATATTTGTCAGAAATTTGATATAGCACAGAGAAAAGTTTAAATAATTATATGTTACTATCGTTTTCTAAAACAAGACAATATCTGCTTGCTTCCCATATTTTACATTGTGTATAAGATGATACTCCAACATTGTTTTGACAGATATATTTTGCATTTTCTAATTATTTTTATTAACTGAATAGTAAAATAAATAATGCTTTCACAGTAAGATAAGAGTTTATTACTTACTATAAACTTAGTATCTTTAATAATATTTTGAAAAATCAGGCATTTAATTTTTGGGAAGAGAAAAAGAGTTGATATTTTTAATATACAATCTTATGACATGAGAAGAAAGAAGCACATTTAGCATGTGCCTATAATTGCATGTGGAATTTTATAAAACTAATGAATACATTTTAAATATCAAAATTGGCCAAGTGTGTTGGCACATGCCTATAATGTCAGTAGCTCAGGAGGCCGAGGCAGGAGAATCACAAGTTCAAAGCCAGCCTCAACAACTTAGTGAGGCCTAAGCAACTTAGTGAGACCCTGTCTCAAAATAAAAATTAAAAAGAGCCGGGCACAGTGGCACAAGACTGTAATCCCAGCACTTAGGGAGGCTGAGACAGGAGAATCGCAAGTTCAAAGCCAGCCTCAGCAATGGCGAGGCGCTAAGCAGCTCAGTGAGACCCTGTCTCTACATAAAACACAAAATAGTGCTGGGGATGTGGCTCAAGGGTCGAGTGCCCCTGAGTTCAATACCTGGTACCAAAAAATAAAAATAAAAAAAAGGATATAGCTTAGTGTTGAGTGCTCCTAGTTTCAATACCTGGTACCAAAAAAAAAAAAAAAAAAGGAAAGAAAAATAAATAAATAAATATCAAATTGAAAGTTCCCAAAATTTTCAAATTGTTTTTATAGTCTCATAGAAGATTAATAAATGATCTATTTTATGTACCTCAGTAAGCCTGGAAATTGAATATTGTTTTCATGACTTCATTGGTTGCCTCAATCATGTATTTATACCATTTACAAATTGATTATTTTTCTTGGGAAATTTTATCTTGTCACTTTCATATAGGAAATCTCTACTATTTCCAAAATTATTGGCTAGGCTTTATAAAGAAATTTGCCCTTGATATAAAAGGTAAGTAAGAACTATTGCTCTGTCAATTTTGAGTGGTTTCTGCTGAAAAGAGGCAGACAAATTCCATTTGTGTGAACAAAGTTGATATGATTTAGAAAGAACAAAGTTCAACAGCAAGATTGTAGCATGAGCATTAGAGTAATTTATATATGAAAAAGGGCTTAAAGGCAGAGTTTAAGAGCAATCTCTAAGTAATCTATTTAAGCAAAAGATTTTGTTTGCAGCACCAGAAAAGTTATAAAGTTATTCATTTTTTTTACCAAACTAATATCTCCATTCAGTTAAAACATACTTTTCTTTCCTTCCTTCCTTCCTTCCTTCCTTCCTTCCTTCCTTCCTTCCTTCCACACTAGGGATTGAACTCAGGGCTACTCAACCACTGAGCCACATCCCCAGCTCTATTTTGTGTTTTACTTAGAGACAGGGTCTCATGAGTTGCTTAGCACCTCATCATTGCTGAGGTTGGCTTTGAACTCACAATTCTCCTGTCTCAGCCTCCAAAAGTGCTAGGATTACAGGCGTGTGTCAACGCGCCCAGCCTCAAACATTTCTTAAATGCAATACATGAATATATGATCCAAGTAACTATAAATTAGGTTGTATTTTTAATATGCATATCAAATGTGACTTCAACTTTCATGTGATTCACTCAAGGTAAAATTCAACTATGTTATAATACGTATGTAAATTGCTATGACATTATTTGGAACCACTATGTGGCAAAGCAAGTAGTTATTAGTTACACATGATGAGTATTTGTAATTCATCAGAATAAGGATTGCTTCCACTCCATCTAATCAGATGCTAGAAATTTTCTACTTCTTGCTCTGTTCATTTTGATGTTTTGTATGCTTTTATATGTGTTCATGGTTTATTACTAAGGATGATAGGAAATATGCTTCTGCTTAACAACACAATAAAATAGATGTTACAAACATTCAGAAGATGGGCTCCAAACCATAGTTACACACAAAACCACTATAAAGAGAATTGCCTGGTTAAATCACATTGGAAGTAAGACTGAAAACACAACATATTCATATAACAGATATTAATAATTGATATTTGATCCTGTAACACTAATGCATGTTAAGTTTGAAACTAACTAGATAACTAATTAGATACCTAAATAACTAAATAAATATTTGTTTTTATTGCTTTTGTTGCATTTTTGTTTTTGGAAGTAGAAGAGGGGAAGAAGAACTTAGAATTCTGAGAAGGAAAAGGAAGCATCGTAAATAGGAACAGAATAAAGGATGATGCTGAATCCAGCTCAGCAAGTTTGCATAGTGAGATGAGTAAACTTGCTGTTTGGAGTATTTTAGGCACTTTATTACACACTAAACTAGCAATACCCAATTTAAGTTTGTACTATTTTATGAATTATTTATAATTCACTATTGCAATCTCAAAATCACTTTCCAATACTTTCAAATTCTGAAACCACACTCTTTTGAATTACACAAATGGGGCAAAAACATGTGTGTGTTCATATGTACTCACATACAACTGAAGTAAACTGAGGTAAGTCAGTATCCATTAGAGGAGTAAATTTTAAGTAACATGTTTAATTCATATATTAGAGCAAAACATATCTATTGAAAATATCTTTGTAATGCTACATATGTTGATCTAAACAACAGGTTTAAGTTGAATTAAGGGAAAACAATTTCAATTAATCCAATAAAAGTGACTGAATCAAAGAATGTGTGTGTATGACAGAGAGGAAGCAAGGGAGATAGATGAAAAATAATTATACTTAAAAAAGCAATATAAAAATATTTATGTGCCAAATTTTTATTGAAAATTGTCTCAATTTTTGTTCAAAAAATAGTCACACATACACTATCTCATGGTTTATCTTGTAAGAAGGGTATTAAAAGGAGTGTATTGTGATGTTCTCCCTGTACAGTCTAATTGTGAAGGTGTTCTGTTAAGTATTCAGCAAAACAGATTTAAACAATGTAATCGGTACTCTTCTGGTTGCCCATAATTTAAAATTCACAATGCTTCAGAGCTGATTAATTACATATAAATTATATTTTTCTTTGTGTGCAATTCAATAGATAATTACACTTAATTGCCTTGTGAGGGGATAGGAGCTGTGTGTCAGAGAATAGGACTTTCTATTATATGAAACTAAGAATTTGAAGAGGTTTCAAAAATAATTTTAAAACAATATTTGACTTGTTAAGATTCCTAATTAGTCACAAAATTTTGTATTGGCCCTGTCCACATTTTAATAATACATATCTGCTCTTTAATTTATTCTGAATATTTTTATGTTATAAAAACAGGAATGTAAATGTATTCACTGAACCTCTCTCACCTTTCCCACCTGTGCCCAGAAAAAAAAAAAAAATGGGTATTGACAGTATATAATAAATTTTATCAATGTTTTTTTCCTTTAATGTTTTTATTTTTTTAAAATTATTTATTTTCTTGAGGCCATCCATGAATTATAGATCTATATCATTTAGATCTACAAACAAGTTTTGTTTAGATGTTTTAAGCCTTGGTGACATTTTTACAAGGGACCGAGATAAAATGAGTCTCTTCCATTCATGTAATATGAAGAATTAGTTTTTCTGCTTCAGTGTCAGAGCTCCGGTGTGCTGTGGAGTAGTCACTGTTTACCCTGGAAGTGTTCACCTGCAGCTCAACCCTAAGTTTAGCTGGCAATATATATGAACTAATTTGGTAGTTGGGTAATGAGGAAGAAGTAGAATGGGAGGTGGTTATTTTCCCCTATAAAAAAAAACCTTGATGAATGCCTAATATATTTTGGACTTTGAATTAAATTGCCTATCCTAAATTACCCAGAGGAAGCAACTTTGTTATACAATTAATTTTTTCCCTGAAATTGCCAGTTATTATGGGACATGCATCTTTCCCATTGAAGCTTTTCTCATGCAGGGTTGAACAGGGTAATATCTGTCCCATTATCCCATTGTCTTTATAAAATATATGCAGCCTGCTACCTAGGAAACTTGAGTGTAGGAGGAGCTGTTCTGAGAGATTGCACATGGCTCCAGTTGCCAAGGAAACTCAAGCCTTTTCTTCCTGTAAATGTGCAGAGCAGTTTCCCTATTAGGAATTGGGTTAATGGTGTTCTCAAAGGAAAAGCTGAGTGAAGAAGGTAGTAAGTTCTTTTCATACATATAAACAGAATTGTAAACTCTGTATAAGTCACAATGCAACTATTTTTTTCAGGAATAAAATAAAACTTGCATATTATCACTTTTCTCCTTACATAATTAAAATAGCAGGAAATGAAAAATCATGATCTTAAAAAAGAATATTATGTGATTACAGAGAAAATGAATTTTCTGACAAATAAATGGCAGAGTCTGATAATATGTGTGTCTAAATCCATGTTTTGAATGTGTACTTTACATAAAAGTTTTCTCTTAATATTTTCATACTTATGAATTCTAATTAATCCTTTAAATTTAGCCTTCTTTTTTATACCACTGTTATTATTGTATCCAAAATCACTAGTTTCATATTCTAACATTCTATTTATTTGTCTTTCTGATGTAATTAAAATACACTAAAATACAAATTCCCAAATATATATTATAGATGTTACATTAACATGGTCTAATACCATGTCATCATTTACTTCATCCCTTATCAACCATATGAAACATTAGTTACAATCTCCTGGTAATATATTCAAGAGACCTTTTAAGAAGCATGAACTATGGATGGAAAAAAAAAAAATGGGGCTTGGGGTACACCTCCATGGTACAACACTTGCGTTGCGTGCATGATGTCCTGGGTCCCATCTGCAGAGCCATAAAAAGGGGGGAAGGTCTTTGCATGCAAGAAGGCTTTTTCTTGGAAACTTTAACTCTCTTCTCTGTTAAAAAGGCATCCAATCTAAATGCAGACAGTTATCTGTAAGTATTTTCTTACAAAATTACATGAAAAATGTTAAGATTGTTCCTCTTGGGAAATAAATTAGGAAGAATTGTAATTCACTGAGTATTCTATTGAGCAATGAAGGTGTGTCAGAGTAGGTACCTTCATGCATCACTGACCGAATGTGTATCATCAACAGCCTGTTTGGAGTACAATTTGGAAAAACGACTTATATGCCTTAAAATATCATTAGTTTTCATTGGGCCCAATAATATAATTTTAAGTATTTTTCTAAAATAAACTACATGTATAAAGCTAATAATCCTACTTTGTCAAAAAAAAAAAGGAAAAAGAAGCCTAAATTCCAAGATCCAGTCATTAATTAAGTCATAGGAAATGTGTAGGATACAATACTGTAATGATATCCATCCATGAATCATAGTGAGAAAAATACATAATTAAATGGAAAATGTTCCCTGTAGAATGAGAACTGGGGAAAAAAGGTCATACCAAAGATATGAAAAATATAAGAAAATGCTGAAAACTATGCACACTAAAGTATTAAGAATAGAAGGCTTATGTTATTTTTCCTTGCTCTTCTTTAATTCTCCCGAGTTGTTTGCATTGAGTGTTTATTACATTTACAAAATGTTTCAAAGTGTTATAAAGATTGAAGTTTAAGTGGCATAGAAGATAGTCATTATACAATCCAAGTGAAGAAAAATAAGTTTACACAATAGATAGTTGACAAAATCACAATGAAAACGGACCCATTGTAGGCTCCATTTGAAATTGCTTCAGCATCCTGTCCTCAGCCTTTGCCCAGAGGTAAGGAGGACCATCTTCAGGAGGAGTGCACAGCTCTTAATTTCTACCTGTAGAGCTGTGAGCAGAAGCTGCTATAAGGAGCTGAAAAGACTGAGACAATGGAAATAGAGAACACAGAATTAAAGTACAAGTACCAAACTTTCTAAAGCTTTTACTTGAGAACAAGGTGTAGCTGAATGAGAAACACTCAAAGATTGTTACTTATGGGTTTCTGCAAAAGGGATAACCAAATGGAAAATCCAAAAAAATAGAAAGGCAGGTTTGTGCTCATGAGAAAAGGGGAGGAGGTGCTATTCAATGATTTGTTCTGATTTAATAAGTTATTTTAAATTTATGTGACTTACATATAAAGAAATGCATTTAATTAAAAAATGACAATGCGCAGTCTTTTCCTAATAAAACAGCACAAAAATATGAGACTTTTGTCTCAGCAGAGTTTGAAATCTAGAATGTTCACAAAGCTAAATGATATATAATCTCTAAATAGCTTTTTATAGCTCAGATGATTTTGCATAAATGCTGTCTTTATAAGACATATATGAATTTTGTGTTTATGAGATATCTTCCTACCAAAGATGCTGGCAAATGTAATATTCTTGAATAAAAACATAACACTGTTATACACTAGCTGGTAGAATATTGACTGAAAACCCAAAGGAAATGTTCTTTCAGAGATACCTTCTATGATTTACATGGCAGAAAATGTCAAATATTTGTTTTTGAGGTGTACAGAATTAAACACTAGCATATAATTATTTAAAGATCAATAACCTCAAATTCAAATGTGCAGTCCAGTGATTTTGAAGGCAGTAGCAAAATCACTACATCATTATTTTTCAGAGGTTCCAAAAAAGCAATTTGGTTAAATGCAATATTTACTGTAAGACACTATGGATATCAAGCTCCCCAAAACATTTCACTAATAAAAACCATTCAGGAAGAAACATGTGAATGAAAAGCATTAGGAAAAATTAACAATAACTTGCTGTATTGGAGGAACTAAGATAGGAACAGCTAGATTCAGCTTGACAGATTAAGGCACCTCAATGAATTTCATTAGCTCTGAAAGAAGTATGTTTTCTGTATAAAGTAAGAGGACCTAGCTTAGAGCTAACTACTACTCCCGGTCGGGCAATAAGGTTCCCACACACTCTGATACTAAAACCAATGATGAAGCTTGGGCGACTCCATGTAAATTTCTGAGAAATTAACTGTTGGTACTGGAAGATTACTAGAGGCTTTCTTGGAGGAAAAAACCTACTCTGTAGCACTTCTCGATGTCAGTAGTCTCAGTTTTCCGTTGGTGGCCAGTTCTAAACTACAAAGAGGATGGCATTGAATATATCTGAATGTAGAAAGGGAGGAATGTGCACACTTTACTCCTTCCAGGTAGCATAGGAGTTGGTTCCATTCCACTATGGAGTCATTTGCCCTTATAGCTCTTCATTAAGGCATTAGTGAAAAACTTTATTTAAAAAATAGGAAAAACAAAATTAAAAAAAAAAAAAGTAAAAAAAAAAACAAACCCACAATGTAAAGTCAATTTCCAGATGAATACCCTCACAGTTTTATGTTGTGATACTTTTTAAGCAGTAAAAGAACAAGCTGAAAGTCTTTACCCAAATAGGAACTAATGAGTTTAGTAGACCTCAGTATTCTTAGGTACCAGTAACCTACCTGTAGATGTGTACTCTCCAAAATCTGGGTTTTGCCAGTGTGATAATATTAAGAGGTGATTAGACCTTGGTGGCTTCTTCCTCCTGGAAGGGACACAGCCCTTCTAAAAGAGGCTTTATGCTGCATTTTGCTGGCTTGCCCTTTTGCCTTCTGCCATGTGAGGACACAACATTCTTCCCCTCGGAGAATGCAGCCACAAGGTACTATCTTGGAAGCAGAGAGCAGTCCTCATCAGACAACCAAACTCGCCATGGCCTTGGTCTTGGACTTCCCAGTCTCCAGAGCTGTGAGAAAATAAATTTCCATTCTGTCTAAATTACCCACTCTCAGGCATTTTATTATAGCAGCAGAAAAAGACCCAAACAAATGCACAATAAACAAATCCCACAACAGAATTTAACATATATCAGAAAAACTGGGATATCCTGATATGATATTGAAACTGGATTAAGCAGCAAGAAGTTCTTTTAAGCAATCATAAAATTTCAGACTTTGTGTTAATCACAAAATTTAAAATTTTATTCTAATGTTTCCAGATCAACCAAGTCACTATTGACATTTTGACCACATAATTCTTCAAGGCAGAGGACTGTCCTATATCCATTTTGTGATGTTTGTAAGTATCCACTACAAGATCCCCATAGCACTCCACTGCCTATAATGTGTGACAGTTAAAAATGTCTCCTAACATCGGCAAGAACCTTCTAAAGGGCAAAATAATCCCTAATTGAGAACCATTGACTTTTATCCAATGGAAATGATTTTTGTTTGTTTTTATTTGGTTAAAAATTATTTTTATGAGAATGTAACAGACAAATAACCATTTAATTTGACTATAAAGCTTTCTCTAAAATTTCTGTGGTGAATTTTGTCTGGGATCAACATAATAACGAGTTAATGTTTACATACCATTTTCTGATGTGTCAAGCACTATAGAAAACTCCATAATTTTATGTTTCATTATCCATTTTGAATACAGATTTTCTGTCTCATACCAGAAGTAGGACTTGGTTATCCATGAAACAATTTCCAGTTCTCTACCTCCTCCCAGTTCTTCTTTGCTGGGAGGTCCAGCAATGTTGGTCCAGCTGCTGTAGATAACCATCCCTGGGGACCACCTGTCTATGGGACAGCTGGATATCCAACCTACTTAACTTGGCCTACTGACCTGTGCACCACACATTGACTTCCCAGACACACTGCAGCGATCACCTCTTCATTGCAGCTTGAGTCTAGGTCTTATGCCTACTTGCTGTAAACCCACCAGTTAGAACTCCCAGAGGGAAGATTGCTTGGATAGTTTCCTGCATCCCAATCATTACTTTGGTTGAGCTCCCTCTCCCTCTCTGTCTCTCTCTCTTGATGACAACCTCTGACGGCCAGGCCTGCTGTTCTCTCTGGATCCTATTTCTGTTATGTCATGTGTTTTATTGAGTTACCTTCTCTAAGTCTCAGCTGGTCAATGTGATCAAACCTAACTTATATCCTAGTCAGGGCTCTCCTGGTGAATGGTTACCTTTGCAGGAATAAACAGGTCAGACAAGAGCCATGAAGGTATTTGCCAGTATAAACAAGTTTCCTGTGAGAGGGAATACCTGATCATTGTCAGACACTTAGGCATTTGTTTGTCCATTAGTATAAACAGTTTCCAATGAAAGGCACATTTTAGACCTGCATGATCAATCACCTGGAGCCCTGTAAGGTCAGAGATGGAGTTTACAGCAACTATCCAGAGAGAGATCTCGAGGCCAAATTAAAAGTTAAATACAACAGGTACTATTGTAAGCGCTTTGGATAGATAAATCATTTAATCCTCATGATGAACATTGAGGGGTTGAGAAACTAATTAACTTGTCCAGATAACACAGTTAATAATGGTAGTGCAGAACACACACATTGTGCTTCCAGAGTTGTTGCATTTATACTGTATCTACAAAAAAATATGACTGACCGAAATCAACAGACCTCTGAAATCTAGGCCTTCTTACTTAAACAATTAGAGTTGTTTAGTTACTGTGAGCCATGGTCATCTTTTACCTGGACTGTGGCAGTAGTCTCCTAGATGGTCTCCCTGATTTTACCTCTCTTCTTCACTCTCAAGTCTCTTCTTCACAAAGTAGTGAAACAGTTCTTTTAAAAAATAAGTTAACCAGTGGCTCAGGAGACTGAGGCAGGAGGATCACAAGTTCAAAGCCAGCCTCAGCAAAAGCAAGACGCTAAGCAACTCAGTGAGATCCTGTCTCTAAATAAAATTTAAAAAACAGGTCTGGGGATGTGGCTCAGTGGTCGAGTGCCCCTGAGTTCAATCCCTGGTACCTATAAATAAATAAATAAGTTGAATTATGCCAGTTCTCACCAAACTCAGAGCACAAATCCAAGTCCTTTCTATGACCATATGTAATCCAGAGTGCCAACCATACATGTTCCTGAGGTTCTGTCTTAATTTGTGCTGCTACCCTGGCCCTGCCTCTGTCTTGTCACTCACCACTGTTTCTGTCTTTAAGTGCTTTTCTTCCCAAGACTTGCAATTCACCTCTTTCCGGTTACAGTTCAAAAATCACCTTGGCAGGGAGCCCTCCATGGCCATGATGTACAGGTAAATAGAACAAAGTTATTCTTCCACAAGTATCGTTGAATGAATAGGATGTGCAAGTAAGACCGTGGTCCGAAATTTATAGAACTTATGTGAGATAATAAACATGAAGGGGACTGAAAATTTTAAAAAGGCTCTCACTTCCTTCAGGGATAGAGCTGCTAATCAGCTTAATGGTGTAGCAATTGAGTATTTTTCATTTAGGCAGAGGACATTTCATTTAATTGCTCTTCTTGACATTCAACTAGAGGATTTAGGAATGTTAATTCTAATGGTAGATTTTATAGTCTAGTTACCCTTGGATATTAATTTCCTGACCTCTGGTGACCTGAAAGCCTTTTTGCTCCTAAAAACTCTATCACTTAGACATTTTCTAATCTTCTATTTCTGCAAAAAATACTATGCACAATTTTAAATTGTAAGGTTGTACAAAACTAAAGAAAAAGAAAATATATTGGGTGAGGCATCAAGAATTGACTAGATTTCAAAAATTATTCATATCATTAAGTTAAATAAAGACTTAATACCCTTGGTATAAAAGCAGACCCTAAAATTAAACAAATAATTAAATACAGAAAAATGCTAAATTTTTTATTAGGAAGCTCAGTGTATATGAAATAAATGTAAAGTTGTTAATTCTAACTAATAAGGGAAATCCACATTACAACAAGATAATTTTTATTTCTTGTCATATTGGCAGTAGTTTAAAAGTTAGTCATTTGGAGACTTCCTGAGCAAAAGAATACTTTCCCTAGAAAATGAAAATTGGTAAAATTTATTTGGAATAAAACTTGATGGTATTTATTAAAATTGAAAACACATGTATGTTTTGAGCCATTTGCTTAGAATCCCTCAATATCTGCATGAGTTTCTTAATTTGGGGAAACCCAAGACAATAGCTCCCACAGAGGAGCTATAGAGAATGGAGGTCCTTCTTGAAATAGCTTGATAGCACAATCCAGCCTCAGTGAACTTGAAACTTGTGCCCAAGAAGAGCATAGAGAGGAGGCAGTGATGGGATTATAAATCCAGTACTACAGTACAGGTTGTTCTTTGTTATTTAATCTCAATGTCTGTAACATTTTATGTTCAGAGTGATAATGAGGATGTGTATCATGTCTGTCTCAAGAGATGCACTTGGCTGAGATGGAACATTAGCTGTTCCTTGCCTTTCTTAGTTATCCATCTATACTTGGTTACATTTTTCTGTAACTCCACAGAGTAGTCCTATGATGAAATATTTTTCTGCCACATTAGCTGAATTGTCTCTTATCATGGCTATCACAAACTGTGATGAGTGCAGGGTTCCTCCCTTTTGACTGGCACTCTTGCATCCCCTAATCTACTATGCAAAAATGATTGAATGTACAAAAGCCAAACTGCCAGGAATTTGATGCTATATTGTTTATAATCAAGACAATGTGAGATAACCTCCCCAGGGGAACTGTGAAATCAATTATAACTTTCTGATACAATGGAACATAATACAGATATATTAGAAAGGTGTTCATTTGTATCTATATTATTTGTGATATGAAAATCTACAAGCAGAATGTAAAATGATCTCATTTTATTAAAATAAGTAAAACAGAAAAATCTACACATATGTGGACATGCTTATGACTGCTTAGAGAAAAACGTGTATGTGGTTATTTGTTTATGAAAAATATATAGAAAGATAATACTTATATGCTATTTTATTGCAAGATGTTGTTCCTTTAACTACATACTGATGTACTCTGATGGTCTGCTATGCAACACAGATCCTGGTTCAGAAACAGAGGACTTATTCTCTCTCCCAGCTGCTGGGAGACTTGCAAGTTAACTATCCTTAATTGTTAATTTCCTCTGAAAATTGCCTCAATGGAAGAAAAAACACCCAACTGAAGATGTACGCCTTCCCTGAAGTAACCCCTATTTACTAAGCAACTGATAAATCCTACTTTTCCTATGGATTCCCCTGACACAGGAATCTAGGATAATCATCAATACTCAACTTTTTAGAAATATTAATAATATACACTGTCTTCTATTTCATTACTAGAATAGAAATGCCTTCATTTTTATTACTACGATGTGTTTTGTCTTTTATATTGCCCATACACCTCCTAAATCATTTATCATACATTCCTCCAAATTATTTTTTGAGTAAATGAAACTGAGAAGAGATGGGAAAAATAGATTAATAATAAAAAATGTAACTCTTATTAGAGGAAATTAGTTTTTTCCACTTATAAATTTTTACAAAATTTAAAAAACACAGGTTTATATGAGTAGATGACAAACAGATGTTTGTTTAATTATTTCTATTTATATTCCCTAAATATCTGCGTCTGCTCTTTGGGAGGTTAGTTAAAATTGATGTTGATTTCTAAAATTTTCCTTTTTATTTCACATAGCTCATATCACATATATCTGCTTTCATTTTACTGTTACTAAAATGTTTTATTCACTTAAAGAAATATGAAGTAGAAATTCCAGTATTCTCCTGTATTAGTTAGCTTTCTGTTGCTATAACAAATACTACAGATAATCAACTTAAAAAGAAAGAAAGGTTATTTTGGTTCATAGTTTTAGAGGCTTAAGTTCATGCTCAGTTGACCCTGTTGCTTTGGACCAGCAGTGAGGTAGCATGGCATGGCAAGATCACATGGTAGAGAAAACAGTTCACCTTATGGCTGGGAGGGGAAAAAAGGAAGAGGAAGGGACAAATATCTTTTTTAAGAGCATGTCCCAATTTCTTCTGATGCTTTATTCCTGTAAAGGGCATTTCCGGCTAGATCTCATTTAGAATCATGCTTTGTAAACTATAGACTTGGTGAATCATTTTGTTACGACCATGTGTTTTGATCCTTTCCTTTCCATGCTTAAGTATATTTAACTTATAATGTAGCACATGACCTCTTCAATTGTTCACCTATTATGTAAGCTTTATATTTCTAGGAGATTCTTTATTTAAAGTTGAAAATAAATTTGAAATAATTTTAGACTGACGTGAAATTATAAAAATAGTTCAGTAAGTCCCCAGGTACACTTCACCCAGTGTCTTCCAATGTCAGATAAACTCTTACACAACCATAGTACATTAACAAATCAGTATTTTTTTCTTTTTTAGTTCTATAAAATGTATGAGTGATAGATAGATGACACAATTTTGCATAATCCAAAAGAAACTACCCAATATTACCCCGTATAATTATGACATTACCCTCCACACAAAGTCCTGGCAACCTGGGATGTATTTCTGCCTTATAGTGTTGTAGGGTTATAGTGTCCTTCAGTGTTACTAGTACCACACATATTGGTGGTGGTGGGGCCCAATGATAGCAACAAAGTAAGCAAACAATATATATAAGTAGACTATGTCCTTAGTTCCTATTTTGATATCTAGTGTTAATTGGTACAATATGCAGGAATAGTGGGGTCAGCAATTTCCATCAGTAAAAACAGTACATGATCACGTATTATGTCTGGCTTAAAATCAAACAAAAGGTGTTGTCTATGCCTTCTGTTGTATTAATTATTGATGTGACATTGGTAGTAGGGGTAGACGTTATATACTTCAATTAGTATTAAGAAGTATTAAGGATTAAGTTAAGTATGTGTTAAGAATAAGAGGAGGGTAGAAGAAAAATGTTTACAATTTCAAAGGGTGAATAGGGAT
>PVHX01017429.1:19818-40204 GCA_004024805.1 Geosciurus inauris | reverse complement strand
GACTATGGCCTTCTCTTCCTGTACCCAACCCCTCCCCTTCCTGACCGGGTTTTCTTGAAATTCTCTAAGCACGAAATCTCTGGCGCCATTTCTCCTGACCCGCTCTGATGGACGGGGAAATGGTCCGAGGGCTCGCCTTCCAATAAAGCCTTGCCGAGTGGCTTAATTCATCTTCTCCTGGTCCTGTGAATTTTACATAGACCACTCTGGGTAGCCAGGCATGGTGGGGCATGCCTGTAATCCCACAGGCTTGGGAGGCTGAGGCAGGAGGATTGTGAGTTCAAAGCCAGCACTCAGTAACTTAATGAGGCTCTAAGAACTCAATGAGACCCTGTCTCTAAATAAAATATAAAAAAGGCTGAGAATGTGGCTCAGTGGTTAAGCACCCCTGGGTTCAATTCCTGGTACAAAAAGAAAAAGAAAGAAAAAAAGAAAGAAAGAAACCAAGACCCCTTTGGGCAACCTAGCCAGAACTGGTCTCAAAATAAATAAATAGGGCTGGGGATGTGGCTCAGAGGAGCACCTCTGGTTTCAATCCCCAATACTGCCAAAAAATTTGAAGAAATATGACACATTGAGAAGTCTTCTATAAACATAATCCTTTCTCAATATATTTTCTACTTTGTTTCATACATAAATAATTTATTCTATGAAACCATAAATAAAACTATCAACATTTATGGTCTAAAAGTACATACAAATTTTGGAGTTTGAGAAAATATTCTTTGATCATGTAAATAACAGATAAAATTTGCAGTGTTTAGTATCATTCAAAGGCTTATAACAAATTCTTATTGTCATCCAACTTGTTCTGCTAATGATAGACCTTTCATTTTACTTGGTGAAGATGCCATGCATTAAAAAAGTTAAAATGGTCAAAAATTGAGATAAAAAAAAGCAGAGTTGAAAATAACCATCTAAGTATCACTAAAACTTATTAAAACCACTTCAAGTCAGAATGGTGTGCACGCCTATAATCCCAGTGGCTCAGGAGGCTGAGGCAGGAGAATCACAAGTTCAAAGCCAGCCTCAGCAACTTAGCGAGGCCCTAAGCAACTTAGCAAGATCCTGTCTCAAAATAAAAAATTAAAAGGGCGGGGATGTGGCTTAGTGGTTAAGCTCCTCTGGGTTTAATCCACAGTTCCAAAAAAATTAAAAATAAAAAGCAAAATTTTTCTACATTGCTGCATGCAGTAATTTCACTGTACTTTCTTGACTACAATGAAATCTGCAGATCCTCTCTAGGAGCTTGACATATCTCATCAGGATTTCTCAGAAAGTCAGCTTGTCATAGCCTTTTGATGATAAAGCTTCTGGGTTAATTCCTTCTTCACAAAGCTGTACACAAATAGACAGAATTTCCATATCTCACCCACTATTCAAAATTCTTGAAATCTCAAGCAGAACTTTCTTGTGCAATGTGCTCTTGTTCTTTCACTTTCCATCATGAGATGATGTAGCAAGAAGGCCCTTGACAGATGCAGGCCCCTCAACCTTGCCTCCAGAACTGGTGAGAATTCCATAGGGTTATCTTCCTACAGAGTTGGAGCCTGATGGGGATAACCCCATCCATGGTCACCTTCACTGCATTCAGATTCACTACCATAGGAAAGATGCCTGGGAGCGGCTGCCATTTGCCATGGTAGTGACCTAGGGAGGTAGGAGAAGGGCCTGACCCCAGGCAAGAGATTATTTTTTTATTCTTCATTGTCTTCTTTCCTGTGCAGAAACTGTTTAGCTTAATGTAATCCCATTTTTCTATTTTTGCTTTCATTGTCTGTGCTTTTGGGGTTATAACAAGAAATCGTTCACTGCCAGACCAATATTGTAGAGATTTCCCTCTATGTTTTCTTCTAGTCATTTCCCAGTCTCTCCAGCACCATTTATGGAAGGGACTGTCCTTTCTCCCTTATGTGTTTTTGGCACATTTGTCCAAGATCAACAGGCTGTAGATGTATGAGCTTATTCTGGACTCTCTATCTTAGTCTGTTGGTCAGTATATCTGTTTTTTAAAAAAATATTTTTAGTTGTAGATAGACACAATACCTTTATTTTATTTATTTATTTATTTATTTTTATTTTTATTTTTTTTTGGTACTGGGGATTGAACTCAGGGGCACTCGACCACTGAGCCACATCCCCAGCCCTATTTTGTGTTTTATGTAGAGACAGGGTCTCACTGAGTTGCTTAGCACCTCGCCTTTGCTGAGGCTGGCTTTGAACTCGCGATTCTCCTGTGTCAGCCTCCCAAAGTGCTAGGATTACAAGCGTGAGCCACCGCGCCCGGCTTATTTTATTTATTTCTTATGTGGTGCTGAGGATCAAACCCAGTGCCTCACATGTGCTAAGCAAGCGCTCTACCACTGAGCCACAACCCCAGCCCTGTACATCTGTTTTTATGCCAGCATCATTCCTTTGTGATATATTTTGAAATATAGTAGTATGATGCCTCCAGCTTTATTCTTTTTTTGGTCAAGATTGCTTTGGCTATTTGGGATCTACTTGGGATCCATACAAATTCTGGGATTTTTTTCCTCTTTCTGTGAAAAATGACATTGCAGTTTTGATAGAAATTGCATTTAATCTGTAGTTTTCTCTGGGTAGTATGAACATTTAATTAATAATTCATTAAGTAAATCTATCAATTTAAATCAATAAATTTAATCAATAATCAAATTTATTAAATTGATTAATGTAATTAATATTATTAAAATACAATATTAATTCTTGCAACCCAAGAACATGGGATACCTTTCCATTTATTGGTGTTATCTTCAATTTCATCAATGTTCTATAGTTTTCAGTAAAAAGATCTTTTACTTCCTTGGTTAAATTTACTCCTAAGTATTTTATTATTATTTTTTGTTATTGTAAATGGGATTATGTTCTTTTTTAAAAATTTATGCATGTATTATTTTCTTTTTCAGACAGTTGGTTGTTAGTGGATATAAAAGTGAATGATTTTTTTGAAGTTGATTTTGTATCCTGAAACTTTACTGAATTTGTTTATCAGTTCTAAGAATTTTTTTGGTGGAGTCTTTAGGATTTTCTACATATAAGATCATGTCATTATTGGAAGGCTGAGACAGGAGAATTGCGAGTTCAAAGCCAGCCTCAGCAAGGGCGAGGCACTAAGCAACTCAGTGAGACCCTGTCTCTACATAAAACACAAAAAGAGCTGGAGATGTGGCTCAGTGGTCGAGTGCCCCTGAGTTCAATCCCCGGTACCAAAAACAAACAAAAGATCATGTCATTAGTAAACAGAGATAGTTTCCCTTCAACCTTTCTTCCTTGCAAGCCTTTTGTTTCTTTCTCTTGCCTAATTGCTCTGGCTAAGACTTATACTATGTTGCCATACAGAAGCGGTGGGAGTGGGCATCCTTGTCTTATTCCTGATTTCAAAGGAAAGACTTCAACTTTTCATCACTGTGTATGTTAAATGTTAGCTGTGGATTTGTCATATCTGGCCTTTAGTGTGTTGAGAAACATTCCTGTTCCTAATTTGTTGAGAGTTTTTATCATAAAAGGATATTGAATTTTGTTACATGTTTTTATCTGCATCTATTGAGATGATCCTAAGGTTTTGATCCTTCCTTCTGTTAATATGGTGAATCACTTTTATTGATTTGGGTATGTTGAACCAACCTTGTATCCCAGGGATAACTTCCACTTGATCATGGTGGATGATCCTTTTAATGTACTGTTGAATACAGTTTGCTAGTGTTTTGTTGAGTTTTGCACCATGTTCATCAGTGATATTTACCTGTAGTTTTCTTGTAATGTATTTGGTGTTGATATTGGGGTAATGCTGGCCTTGTAGAATGAATTTGAAAGTATTTCCTCCTCTTCGATTTCTTAGAAAAGTTTGAAAAAGACTGATATTATTCCTTCATTAAATGTTTGATAGAAGAAATAATCTGGTGAAATATCTGGTCCTGGGCTTTGCTTTGGTGGAAAACTATTACTGATTTCACCTCTTTACTCATTATTGATTAATTTATAGTTAGTATTTCTTCATGATTCCATTTTAGTAGTTTGTACATAGTTAGAAATTTATCCATTTCTTCTAGGCTATCAAATTTGTTGTCATATAATTATTCATAGTAGTTTCTTAAGACCCTTTGTATTGCTGTAGTACTAGTTAAAATGTCTTTCATTTCTGATTTTACTTTATAGTCTTCTTTCTTTTTTATTGTTCTAGCAATTTTGTTTATCTTTCTAAAAAAACAACTCAATTTCATGGATCTTTTCAGTTGTATTTATGGTTTCTATGTCATTTATTTCTGCTTGTATCTTTGTTATTTCCTTCCTTTAGCTAACTTTTGGCTTAGTTTGGTCTTCTTTTTCTAGTTCCTTGAGGAATGGCATTAAATTATTTGAGATCTTCTCTTTTTTTTGGTACTGGAAATTGAACTCAGGGGTACTTGACCACTGAGGCGCATCCCCAGCCCTATTTTGTGTTTTATGTAGAGACAGGGTCTCACTGAGTTGCTTAGCACCTCGCCGTTGCTGAGGCTGGCTTTGAACTCGCGATTCTCCTGTCTGAGCCTCCCTAAGTGCTGGGATTACAGGCTTGCACCACCACGCCTGGCTTCTTCTTTTTTGATATAGACATTTCTTGCTATAAATTCCTCTCTTAGAATTTCTTTTTTAAAAAATATTTTTTAGTTATAGATGGATGAAAAATCTTTATTTTATGTAGTTATTTTTATGTGGTGCTGAGGATTGAACCCAGTGCTTTATATGTGCGAGGTGAGCACTCTACCACTGAGCCACAATCCCAGCCCCATAGAACTTCTTTTGTTGCAATTTTGGTATGTTGTGATTCCATTTTTTTGTCTCAAGATTTTTTTTTGATACCAGGGATTGAACCCAGGGACACTTAACCATTGAGCCACATCCCAAGCCCTTTTTATTTTTTATTTTTTTATTGTGAGACAGGGTTTTGCTAAGTTGCTTAGGGCCTTGCTAAATTGCTGAGACAGGCCTTGAACTTGCAAGCTCCTGCCTCAGCCTCTCAAGTTGTTGGGATTACAGGTGTGTGCCACCACACTTGGCTATTTCAGAAATTATTTATAAGTTGGACAAACAATGGCTTTAGAGGAGGAAGGAATATTTATTTTTTATGAAGGAATATTTTAGCATTGACATCATTTAGAATTGCTAGTGTACCATAATAAGGAAAATCAGAGTTTTTTAGTAAGTTTTTTTTTTTTATTGTTTTAAAACTATCTGCAGTAATGTACCCCTTCTCGCCTGCACTCAACTGACTGCTGTCACATCCTGTCTTTGGAATGTCCCTGCTTTTTTCTTGTGCTGATTCTCATTTAGGAATCCACATTTTCCTCTTATTTATTCCCTTCATCATGACATCATGAAAGCATATCTTTCAGGATCTTTTGGAGAAACAGTCTGTGGGAGGTAAACTTCTAAACAGGGTGTATCTAAAAATATTTTTATTATCCCAGTTTTCTATTTTTTGATTTTAAATTAATATAGCAAAATTGACCTTAATACAGTAAGATTGCCTTTTTCTTTCTTCTTTTTCCAGTTCTAGGGATGGAATCCAGGGCCTTGCACATGCTAGGCAAGCACTCTCCCAATGAATCATGTCTCCAGCCCTAAAACTGACTTCTTCAGCGTACAGTGTTGTAAATTTTAACACGTTCACTCATGTGATCTCCGTAGAATACAGAACAGTTTCACCACTTCAAAAATTTCCCTCATTTTACTCCTCTGTTGCCACACTTCCCTCCCTATCCATAAGCCCGGACAAGCACCAATTGGTTATGTATCACTACAGGTTTGTCTTTTTGAGAATGTCAATATGTAACTTTTTGAAACTTGCTTCTTTTGTTCAGCAGATGCCTTGGAGATCCATCCAAGTGGTTGCAAGTGTGAACAGTATATCAATTTATAGCACTGAGTAGGATCGTATTTCACAGATGTCCCCCAGTGTATTTATCCATTTACTCAAGAACAAGGGATTGTTTTCCAGTGGTTTTTTAAAATTATAAAGTTATTATAAGTACTCATGTATAGGTTGTTGTGTGAATGTATGTTTTTATTCTTCTAGGGTTAATTAATATCAAGGAATTGCTAAGACACATGGTAAGTATATGCTCAACTTTGTAAGACTACTACACTGTTTAGAGTGGCAATATCCTTTTGTATTCCCACCTGTAATGTTTGGGAGTTCCAGTTGTTCCACATCACTTGGTATTGTCAGCAGTTTTGCTTTGTTTTATTCTAATTTTAGCCTTTATGATGAGTGTGTGGTAGTATCTCATTGTGATTTAATTTATATTGCCTTAATGCCTAATGCACATGCACACAATACCAATTTTGTTCTTTTCAAAAGTGTTTTGGCTATTCTAGTTCTTTTGTCTTTTTTTTTTAAAGGTTGACTTTTTTTAAAATCATAACTTCATTTTTATTTATTAATTTGTATGTGGTGCTGAGGATCGAACCCAGTGTCTCACCCGTGCTAGGTGAGCGCTCTACCAGTCCCTCTTATGTCTTTTTTTTTTTAATATTTTTTCAGTTGTAGATGGACACAACATCTTTATTTTATTTATTTTTATGTGGTGCTGAGGATCGAACCCAGTGCCTCACGCATGCGAGGCAAGCGCTCTACCACTGAGCCACAATCCCAGCCCCTGTTTATTTTTTTTTAAATATTTATTTTTTAGTTGTAGGTGGACAGAATATCTTTATTTTTATGTGGTGCTGAGGATCGAACCCAGTGCCTCATGCATGCGAGGCAAGCGCTCTGCCACTGAGCTACAATCCCAGCCCTTCATATATATCTTAAAATAACCTTGTCAGTGTTTACCAAACACCTTGCTATGATTTTTTGACTGACCATGTGTTGTATCTATATACACATTTATAGGGGATAAATCACATCTTAACAATATTGAATCTTCTGTTCAGGGACACGGTATGCCTTCTCATTTATTTAGGTCCTCCTTCTCTTCCTCCTCCTCCTTCTTCTGTGTGTGTGTGTGTGTGTGTGTGTGTGTGGTGCTGAGGATTGAACCCAGGATCTTGGGCGTGTGAGGCAAGCACTCTACCAACTGAACTGTATCCCCAGCCCTTCTTTCTTTTCTTTTTCTTTTTTTTTTTTAATTTTTTTTAGTTGTAGATGGACACAATATCTTTTTATTTATTTTTATGTGGTGCTGAAGATCGAACCCAGTGCCTCATGCATGCAAGGCAAGTGCTCTACCACTGAGCCACAGTCCCAGACCCGCTTCTTTCTTTTCTTTGATCAATATTTTGTACTTTTCAGCACATACATCCTGTGCATATTTTGTTAGCTATATACCTGTGCTCTTCATTTTAAAAGTGATATGAAATAGTTTTCTTCATAGTTTTGTTTTTAATTGTCCCTTGCTGGCATCCTGCCATCTTGATAAACACACTTACGAATTTTAGCAGCATTTTTGTAAATTCCTTAGAAATTTCAACAGAGGCAATTATGTTGTCTGAGGGTAGTAATACTTTGTAGACCTCTTATTTCTTTTTATTGCCTTAGTTCACTGGCTGGGAATTTTGGTACAAAGTGAAATAGGAACATGGAGAGTGGCCATTCCTGCTTTTCTCGGGTCTCACAGATTCTTCTTTAGATATTTGAGGAAAGAAAGAGACAGTTGGGAGTCCTTTCACCATTCCCTCACATTTAATTAGTATTTGGGCTGAGATTAGCATTATACATTGAAAACGTTTCCCCCCCAGAATGTTGAAGGTATTTCTTGATGTTTTGTCTAGGCTCCAATTTGCTTTTGAGAAACCTGAAGTTGTTCTGCTGCTGCTGCTTCTTTGGGGAATGGCCCTTTCCTCATCTGGGAAGGGTTTTAGAGCTTCTTCTTTTATCCTTAGTGTCTTGTAATTTCATGAAAAGTGTTGAGTGTGCATTTTATTTCTTCTGGTAGTATTTTGTTGCTCTTTCAATCTGGGAAATTTCTTGTATATGCTCTTTGGTAGTTTATTCACCTCTGTAGTTGCCATTCCTTTGAGAATTTTTTAAAAATTGATTTATTTATTTAAAATATTTTTCTTAGTTGTTGATGGAACTTTATTTATTTTTATGTGATGCTGAAAATCAAACCCATTGCCTCATATGTGCTAGGCAAGCGTTCTACCACTGAGCCCCAGCCCCAGGCCCTCTTTGAGAAATTCTTACTGAAATAATTTCTACGCCTCCCACATATTATCTCCAGTTCTCTACCACTTAAAAATTTTTTATGCTGTAGTCAGAGGATAGTTCCTCAACTCAATCTTCCAATACTTTGGTTGAAGTTAAAGTTTCTATAAATATACTTTAATTCCCAAAGAAAACAGAACTCTTTTTTGTATTCTAGTTTTTTTTTTCATACAGTCATGAACTTACATTATAGATATTGTATCTTCTTACTTTCCTCTGAAGATACTAATTATATGAACTAGAGGCCTTTTAAAAAAAGTTTTCTTATGTTCCTTTCATCATTTTTGCTTTCTTCTCATTTATTTTTTTAAATATATTTTTAGTTGTAGATGGACACAATATCTTTATTTTTATTTATTTTATGTGGTGCTGAGGATTGAACCCAGTGCCTCACGCATGCGAGGCGAGCGCTCTACCACCGAGCCACAATCCCAGCCCTTCTCATTTATTTCTTAAAATTTTTTAAAAATATTTTTTAGTTGTAGATGGATACAATAGCTTTATTTTTATGGGATGCTGAGGATCCCATAAAAGGATCCCAGTGCCTCACACTTCCGAGGCAAGTGCTCTACCACTGAGCCCCAGCCCTTGTTTTTCTTTTTTATGTTGGAGGTCGTCTTTAAATAACTGTGATCTCTGGTTGTCTGTATCCATTTAGAAGTTTTCTCAGAATCCCCAGGTGTAGGCAGGGCTTTTATACCGGTGGATTTTACTTTAGGGCATCAGATGGGAAATCAGTAATTCACTGGTGGACCGAGTGCCAATATATCAAGGCCTATTTTTCTAGTGTGGTTATTTCTCCAAAGGAAAAAGATCTTGTTTTCTCCCCTTTAAGTGATCTGCTAGAGTTTTGCACTGGGTTAAGGAAGAGAATGAAACTCAGTTCTCTTTTAGGGAAGTTCCTGTGTCCTCCTACCATTTACATTACCTGCATTTGAGTTTGTGACCCTTAACATTACAAGAACTTTTCTGGACAAGGCAGGCTTTGCATCACTTTTAAGATTCTCTTGCCTTGGGTCTGGGGCCGTAGCTCAGTGGTAAGAGTGCATGCCTAGCATGCATGAGGCACTGGGTTCGATCCTCAGCACCACATAAATATAAAAACAAATAAAATAAAGGTATAAAAAATACAATAACATTAAAAAATTTAAAAAAAAAAAAAAAGATTCTCTTGCCTTTGGTCCACGATGTTCAATCCTTCTGTCAGGTACTTTATGATGACATGGTACCAGCAACCATTCCTTTGTCTGATTTCTACCAAAGTACCCAGAAAATTCAGGTATTCATGTTCTTAGATAATGTAATAAGTAGGATAAAGCCAGTAATGACCAATAAGACAGAGGTGTGTCACTGGGGAGTTGTTGGAGATTTCTCTCCATGATTAAAGGCACGAGATACAACAGGAGAGAGAAACTTCTCCCACTACTTTCTTCACTTCCAACCTTTGAATGAGATTGCTTGAGGACATGCACAATAATGGAAGCCATGGTAACCACCTTGGCCCATGAAGGAAAGGCTCAGAGCATCACAGGTCAAAGGAACCAGTCAGTATCTTGATTGCATCGAGCTGTGGAGTCATAGCTGACTCATGACTTTGATCCTCTGAGTTTTCTTACTTACCTTTATATCCTTTTTTTTTTTTTTTAAATCCTATCTCCTTTTCTTTTTCGCCACTTTTCTCCTCTCATTCTTTCCTATCTTTAAAGGGACTGAAGTGGAACAGGATGAGTCAGGGACACAGGTAAAGTTACAGGCCCTTCGCTGCCTTCATTAAGTCTTTTTTGAAACAAGATGGGCTATGAATAAACAAACAAGCTGCTCCCCATATGCCCAGTCTCAACTCTCCCATCGCCTCCTCCTTGTTGCCATGGTGACCTTCATCTGTGGGTCATTTTGCCTGCATAATATCCTCCATTGGTTTCTTATGTCCTAAGGATAAAATCTAAATTCATTTAGCTGGTGCCTCAAAACTCTTTAGAATCTTTTCCCACCCTCATCTCCCACTATCTCCCCTGGTCTCCAGCCTTGCTGAAGCCCTAGGGGTTTCTGGAATTTATGCTGTGCCATTTCACTCCTGTTCTTCCTGCTAGAAACACACTTCTCCCCCCTTAACACCAGCTTCTCCTCCCTCCCAGCCATGGCTAATGGCCCAGACCTTTAACCTTTGAACATTTCTTTAGTGGAGCTGCCTTTGCTCTTCAGTGCACATATGTATTTCTGGGTCTCTCTTTCTAATCAAACTGTAAGCTCCTGAGAACAGAGTGCATTTCATAAAAAATAACCAGCATTGAGCATAGATATATACCTAGACCTGCCTCTCTTGCTCTCCTGCTCCTCAAGAAATTTTCTCTTAAATTATTAATTCCATCTGTAACAAAATTTTGCTAAATATCACTGGGCATGGTGGTGCATGCCTGTAATCCCATTGGCTCTGGAGATTGAGGCAGGAGGATCGCGAGTTCAAAGTCAGCCTCAGCAAAAATGAGGTGCCAAGCAACTCAGTGAGACCCTGTCTCCAAATAAAATACAAAATAGGGCTGGGGATATGGCTCAGTGGTTGAATGTCCCTGAGGTCAATCCCCAGTACCAAAAAAACGGCTAAATATCAGCTGGGCGCGGTGGCTCAAGCCTGTAATCCCAGCACTTAGGGAGGCTGAGACAGGAGAATCGCGAGTTCAAAGCCAGCCTCAGCAATGGTGAGGCACTAAGCAACTCAGTGAGAACCTGTCTCTACATAGAACACAAAATAGGGCTGGGGATGTGGCTCAGTGGTCAAGTACCCCTGAGTTCTATCCCCAGTACCAAAAAAAAAAAAAAAAAAAGGCTAAATATCCACAGTAGAGCAGGTATGATATGGCAAAACAACACATGACTTTGTAATCATTTATAAAATAGAGAAGAGAAACAATCTATAACCCCACATCCCTTAACACAGTTGTTATTGAGATCTGGTATTTCCTGCCAACATTTTCAAACAGAACAACTTTTAAAGTGGTTCCAGTGAGCCTTATTAGCTTACACAAACATGGCCCTCTGTTCAGAGTTTCCATTAAGAGTTCACAGGCCCCAGGAGAGGTGGAGGAGCCAGCTTAGACCTCCCTTAGGCTCTGACCTTCCACTGGGGCACAGCAATGAGTCAGTTCTCAGTGGAGGTTGCCAGTGAAGTTAATAACCACTCATTTGAATAATACTTTCTGTTTTTCTAACTCCTTCATCACCATTAGCACATTTTATCTATAATCCTTGCTGTGCTTGTGCAGGTGAGGAAACGGAAGTCCTTGGCATGAGGTAATGGAGAGGGCTTTGGTAGCATAGCCTTGCATGTAAAATCCATTAACCAATCCAATGACTTGGAGCAAGTTATGTCCTGTCTCTGGGCCTCAGTTCTGGTATATGTAAAAGAAGAAAATTGAGGGGCTGGGGTTATGGCGCAGTGGTAGCGTGCTCGCCTAGCACGCGGGAAGTACTGGGTTCGATCCTCAGCACCACATAAAAAAAAATAAAATAAAGCTATTGTGTCCACCTACAACTAAAAAATAAATATTTAAAAAAAAAGAAGAAAATTGAATTAGATGACCTCTTAAGCCTTCATAGAGACTCAAAATTCTATGATTTTATGTCTTGCTCGAGGTTTCATGGCTTACTTACGGCAGAACCATAGCTTGGATCCAGGGTTTTGGGCCTCTGGCCAGGGCTTATCCCATCACACCACAAATAATCCACAAGATCCTCTAAGAGAACTCTGTCTTCCAGATCAAGTGGATGATGTGGCTTCTACCTCTTTCTCCCTTGTCCATTGTTGGGATAGAAAGACTTGGCCAGAGATAAAGAACAGGCTGGAGGCTGGGTGGGAAGGGAGGGTGGATGGAAACAAAGAAACATGGCAAAACATTTTGCACTTAAATCTGAGCCATAAGGAAGAATGATCCAGGTTATAAATGGGAAACTGGCCAAGGTACTTTTTGGAGCAATTTCAGCAAGGAGAGAATGAAACTCTGATCTTCAACCTCAACTAAGACAGCTCTTAAAAATGTAAGATAGCCGGGCACGGTGGTGCACACCTGTAATCTCAGCACTCTGGGAGGCTGAGACAGAAGAATTGCGAGTTCAAATCCAGCCTCAGCAATGGCGAGGCGCTAAGCAACTCAGTGAGACCCTGTCTCTTTAAACACAAAATAGGGCTGGGGATGTGGCTCAGAGGTCGCATGCCCCTGAGTTCAATCCCCAGTACCAAAAAAAAAAAAAAAAAAAGTAAGATAAAAGTAAGTCTGATTCCAAAAACAGAGACAAGTTCTGGGAAGCTGTGTATGGCAAGATGGGAAAGGCACTTGACCAAGGATGTTTTTAGAGCTTTGTGAATCTGTCAGACTGTCTCAAGGTTAAAGCTGGAACAAGATGAGGCTTTGGATAAGGAAAAAATAATCCAGGGCCATTGGTCAGGGAAGATGAGAGACCGCACAGAGCTGTCCAGCTCGTAAACTCTCACTCCCTACAGCAAGGAGGCTACACCTCCAGCAGAAAAAGGGAAACAACACATACACAGAGTGGGTTCTGGAGAGTCTTCCCAGGTATGAGTTCAGGCTGTCACCGGATGGGGTCCAAGAAGATCCTAAGAAGGGAAAAGGGCATCTCAAGTCAGCCCTGGTAGGTTCTTGACTTCCATTGCAGAAAAGAATTTCAGTATGCATCAAAAGAGGCACAAGCACAAATTTATTCAGGAAAGCAAACAATAGAGCAGGGTACACACTTAAAGGGAGAGGGAGCCCGATGCTCCAGAGTGACATGTGCTTTTGGTGTTTCTTCCTTTCTTCCTTTCTTTCTCATGCTTAGGGCAATCTTCCCAGGCTTCTTTTAAAGGAAACTTTGTAAATGGTGAGCATGAGAGGTACGTGGGGTGGTGTCGGCTTAATGAGCTCAATTCTTTGATTTTGGTGCATGGAGCAGGTCACGGTGGTGTGGGTGTTCTGAGAATCTTTAAGTTGACATTGTCTAATTAACAGATATCGCTTGGACTGTATTCAAACATTGTGTGGCTGACTGGGAGCTGGGACTTGCTATTATAGCCCAGTATCAGAAAAAGGTATCAGAGCACATATCCCTAGCCCAAGAAAATATCAAAATTCAAAATTTGAAACATGGTGTATACTGAATATGTGTTCCTTTGCACCATGTAAAGCTGAAAAATTGTAGGTGGAACTATCATAAGTTGGAAACCATCTACCATCTCTGTCTTTCTCTCTCTCTCTCTGCTCCTGGGAATTGAACCCAGGGGTGTTCTACCACTGAATTACATTCTCAGCTCTTTTTATTTTTTATTTTCAGACAGGGTCTTGCTAAATTGGCTGGCCTCAAACTTGTGATCCTCCTGCCTTAGCCTCCTGAGTAGCTGGGATTATAATCATGTGCTACTTGCTCCTGGCTAGTTCCCTCTCGTCTTGATTACAGCTGACTTGTGTAACCAAAAGAACATTGCAGACTTTCTAGGTCGCAAAAGAAATGTTGGTTTCTACCGTGCTTTCTCTTTTATAAAAAAAAAATTTTTTTTTAGTTGTAGATAAACACAATACCTTTATTTTATTTATTTTTATGTGGTTCTCAGGATTGAACCCAGTGCCTCATGGAGCTAGGGAAGTACTCTACGTTGAGCTACAACCCCAGCCCCTCTAGATGGATTCTTAAGAGATTCCACTGCAGGGGTACTCCTTCCAGTTTAATTTGTTGCTATCTGGAGGTGGAAAGATGTCACGCTGATTTAAAGGGCAACTGATCTGCTGTAGGTGCCACAAAATAGCTGCAGAGCCAAGTATGGGTTGCTGGCTGTGATTTAGTTTTAACCTGCTTGGTCTGCTTCAGTGACCCTGCCGCCCCCATCACATTTTCTATTGGTCTGCTTTTCTTTCCAGTGTTGTTAAGGGAGTAAGCTTATGGGCTTTTCCTCTCTTTCTCTCTCCTTCCCCCTTCCCTCATCCTAGTTCTGGTTCGGGGTTAGAGAACTCAACTCTTTTTTTCTACTCCAGGAACAACTTCAAGCCTCCAGGTCTCCGGCTGTGTTATGTTGGGTCTTAGAGCATTTACTCTGTCACCCACCGCTCAGGTCAGCTGTTGCTTCACTGCCTCTTCTGTGTTGTGGGGAGATTGGGAGTCACTGCTATCTTCTTTTCCAAAATCTCCCCATTGCTTATCTTATTAGTTTGAGACACTTAAGGACTCTGTCAGATCATTGCTTGACTTTGGAAATAATGGAACAGAGACTTTAGTGGCCATCATGACAGGAAATTTAGTCTCTAGAAAAATGGTTGGGAAAAGTCATTGAATAAATAGATGACTATAGTCCTCATTGAGCAACAACGGCAACTTCTGGAAATGGATTTACAGAGTTACTGTAGTGGCACCCCCTCCTCCACAGAAAATCTTAATTAAGCTTCTCCAGGAATCTGCACCATAACTGATCTTAGAACTATCAGCAAAAGAGTCTCTACCAAAGAGTTCAATGTCGTTAAACTTCCTATTTCCTATTGCTCTATCTTACTTGGCCACCAGCTTGTAAGAGATCAGCACTCCAGGTGCTGAATGCCCCTTTACTAGTTTTTTCACAAACATTTATGGACTATCTAGTATAGTAACAATATTAATATTTTATAGAAGTGTGTTTGCAAATGCAAAGTGTAACGAGAAGGACAGATCTTTTAACAAGGCCTCTGGCCTTGGGCCTGAGCTTCACAGAGATGTTTACATTTCAGAGATAAGAGAAGATGCTACTAATTGGGCTCCATGGTAACGGCTGGCAGGGGGAGGAAAGAAAGGGGAAAAGAAGCTCTCCCCTTCTCAGGTGCTGTTCTTGAAGGGTTAACTTGCCCAGAACAGTGAAAGAAAAAGCTGCTTTTGTGTGAACTTCTGCAGTCTGTGAACTTCTGAGCCCTTCCCCTTACATGCCAGGTATAAAGTTCTGAAACCACCTGAATTTGGGGTTCAGGAGGATTAATTTATTACAGCAAAAGCTTTACCCTCTGATCTGACTAGTCAAATAAACCTGCTTCCTGGGGCTGGGGTTGTGGCTCAGCAGTAGAGCACTTGCCTCACGTGTGTGAGGCACTGGGTTCGATTCTCAGCACCGCATGCAAATACATGAATAAAACAAAGGTCCATCAATAACTAAAACAAAAAACAACAACAAAAAAAAAACCCCTGCTTCCTGTTTCCTATCCAGTGTCTTGCCTCATCTGTCCCTACAACATGACCACATACAATACTTAAGATGTCCAGTTCTCAACAAAAACATTACATAGCATACAAAGAAACTGGAAAATATCACCCATTTATAGGGAAAAGAAAAATTGATACAAAAAGTATCCTTGAGGAGTCCTAGACATTAAACTTAATAGTTAAAGACATTAAATTGTTTCAGACATGCTCAAATAAGGAGAAGGAAACCATGGACAACAAATTACATGAGCTGGGTGTGATGGCACAATACTGAAATGGCAGCAACTTGGGAGACTGAGGCAGGAGCATCACAAGTTCAAGGCCAACCTCAGCAATTTAGTGAGGCCCTAAGAAACTTAGTGCCTCAAAATAAAAAATAAAAAAAGTCTGGGATGTAACTCAGTGGTAAAGCACCCGTGGGTTCAATTCTTATTTTTAAAAAAATCAGGAGAATGACATGAACAAATAGGGAACGTTGGTTAAAAAGAAAACAGAAATTCTGAAGCTGAAAGGTATAATTTGAAATAAAAAATTTACTAGAGGGTTCAACAGGAAATTTGATCAAAAGAAAAAATAAATGAACTTGAAGATAGGGCAAAAGAAACTACCCAGACTAAAGAGAAGAAATAAAAAATGAAGAAAAATAAATGAGGAGGGGCTGGGGTTGTGGCTCAGTAGTAGAGTGCTTGCCTAGCATGTGTGAGGCCCTGGGTTTGATTCTCAGCACCACGTAAAAAATAGATAAATAAAAATAAAAGTTCATCCACAACTAAAAAATATATATTTTTAAAAAATAAATGGAGTCCTATCAAAAACCACCAAGCAGACTAATATACACATTGTGGGAGCTGAACAAGGAAGAAGAGAGAAAAGGGAGAAGAAAAAATATTTGAATAAATAATGGTTTAAAAAAATCCTTTCCCAAGTTAATGAAAGATATGAATTTACACATTCCAAAAGACTGATGAACTCCAAACAGAATAAATTTAGAGACATTCACACTGATATTCATTATAATCAAACTGCCAAAGACAGAATCTTTTTTGGGGGGGAGAGAGTACTGGAGATTGAACCTGGGGGTGCTTGACCATTGAGCTACATCCCCAGCCCTTTTTGTATATTTTATTTAGAGACAGGATCTCACTGAGTTGCTTAGGGCTTTGCTAAATTGCTGAGGCTGGCTTTGAACTTGTGATCCTCTTGCCTTAGGCTCCCTAGCCACTGAGATTACAGGTATATGCCATGCCCAGTGTTTTACCAGAAATAATGGAGATAGAATTCTGGAATGTAGTGAGATGATGTGTTTAAATGTTGTGGAAAACTCCTATCAACTAAGAATTCTACTTTTTCTTTCAAAAATGAGTAGTAGTAAAGGCATTACCAGATCTACAAAAGCTAAGGGAACTCATTGCTAGGACTGCTCTATAAGAAATGCTAAATGGAAGGCTTCAGGATGCTGTAAAAGAACAATAAATAGTAACTCAAAATCATATGGAAAATGATGATTGCTGATAAAGGTAACTACGTAGGTAAGTATAAAATCCAGTTTTACTTTATTTTGGTATGAAAGTCCTCTTTTGTTTCCTAAATGCTTTAAAAGACAAATTCATAAAATAATCATGAATCTATGCCACAGGTGCATGTGTGTAAAGAAGTAACTTCTGTGTAATCCCAGCACTTAGGGAGGCTGAGACAGGAGAATCATGAGTTCAAAGCTAGCCTCAGCAACGATGAGGTACTAAGCAACTCAGTGAGACCCTGTCTCTATATAAAACACAAATTAAGGCTTGGGATGTGGCTCAGTGGTCGAGTACCCCTGAGTTCAATCTCCGGTACCAAAAAAAAAAAAAAAAAAGTAACTTGTGGAAATAACATAAAAGTAAGGAAATGATTGGATATAAGCAGTATTAATGTATATTATTGAAGTTAATTTGGTATCAACCTAGATTTGGTCTAAATTCAAACTAAATAGTTTTAAGTTTAGGATGTTAACTGTAAATTCTGTGGTAACTTAAATATATACAGACAAAGAAATAAAGAGGATACAACATATCAAAATCTCTGCAACACTAGGAAGGCTGTGATAAGAGGAAAGTTCATTGCATTGAGCTTATTTATTAAGACAAGAAAAAGTCAACAAATAAATGACTTGATACTACATCTCAAATCTCTAGGGGAAAAAAAGCAAATCAACACCCAAAGAAGTAAAAGACAGGAAATAATTAAAATCAGGGCTGAAATCAATGAAATTGAAACAAAGAAAACAATTCAAAACATTGACAAAACAAAGAGCTGGTTCTTTGAAAAATAAATAAAACTGATAAACCCTTAGCCACCCTAATGAAAAGAAGGAGAGAGAAAACTCAAATTACTAAAATTCGAGATAAAAAGGAAATATCACAATAGACACCATTGAAATACAGAAGACAATTAGAAACTATTTTGAAAAACTATACTCCAGTAAAATAGAAAACCCCAGACACTGACAAATTTCTAGAGGCATATGAACTACCCAAACTGAATCAGGAGGACATACACAACTTAAACAGATCAATTTCAAGCAAGGAAATAGAAGAAGCCATCAAAAGCTTACCAACCAAGAAAAGCCTAGGACCAGATGGATTCTCATCCAAGTTCTACAAAGGCTTCAAAGAAGAATTAATACCAATACTCCTCAAATTATTCCATGAAATAGAAAAGGAAGGAACCCTTCCACACTCCTTCTATGAGGGTAGTATCACCCTGATTCCCAAACCAGACAAAGACACATCAAAGAAAGAAAATTTCAGACCAATATCCCTGATAAACATTGATGCAAAAATTCTCAATAAAATCCTGGCAAGTCACATACAAAAACATATTAAAAAGATCATGATCAAGTGGGTTTCATCCCAGGTATGCAAGGTTGGTTCAACATATGGAAATCAATAAACATAATTCATCACATCAATAGACTTAAAGAAAAGAATCATATGATTATCTCCATAGATGCTGAGAAAACATTTGACAAAGTACAGCACCTCTTCATGTTCAAAACACTAGAAAGACTAGGGATAGTAGAAATATACCTCAACATTGTAAAAGCTATCTGTGCAAAACTGAAGGCCAGCATCATTCTAAATGGAGAAAAATTGGAAGTAAAAAAAAACACTTTTTCCCTTTAAAAGTGGTAACAAGACAGGGATGCCCTCTTTCACCACTTCTATCCGAAATAGTCCTTGAAACTCTAGCCAGAGCAATTAGACAGAAATTAAATGGATACAAATAGGAAAAGAACTTAAACTATCATTATTTGCTGATGACATGATTCTTTACTTAGAGGACCCAAAAAATTCTACCAGAAAACTTCTAGAATTCATAAATTAATTCAGCAAAGTAGCAGGATATAAAATCAATACCCATAAATCAAATGCATTTCTATATGTCAGCGATGAATCCTCTGAAAGAAAAATTAGGAAAACTACCCCATTTACAATAGCTTCAAAAAATAATTGGGAATCAGTTTAACAAAAGAGGTGAAAGACTTCTGCAATGAAAACTACAAAACGCTAAAGAGAGAAATTGAAGAAGACCTTAGAAGATGGAAAGATCTCCCATGCTCTTGGGTAGGCTGTATCAATATTGTCAAAATGGCCATACTACCCAAAGTGCCGTACAGATTTAATGTGATTCCAATTAAAATCCCAATGTCATTCCTTATAGAAATAGAAAAAGCAATTACAAAATTCATTTGGAAAAATAAGAGACCCAGAATAGCCAAAGCAATCCTTAGCAAGAAGAGCGAAGCAGGAGAAATCACAATACCACAACTTAAACTATACTACAAAGCTATAATAACCAAAACAGCATGGTATTGGCTCCAAAATAGACATGTAGACTAATGATACAGAATAGAAGACATAGAGACAGACCCACATGAATACAGTTATCTCATACTAGACAAAGGTTCTTACAACATACATTGGAGAGAAGATAGCCTCTTCAACAAATGGTACTGGGAAAACTGGAAATCCATATGCACCAAAATGAAACTAAACTCTTATCTCTCACCATGCACAAAACTCAACTCAAAGTGGATCAAAGACCTAGGAATTAGACAGAGACCTGCACCTAACTGAGGAAAAAGTAGGCCCAAATCTTCATCATGTCAGATTAGGCCCCAACTTCCTTAACAAGATTCCTAAATCGCAAGAAATAAAAGCAAGTTGGGAGGCTGAGACAGGAGAATCGCGAGTTCAAAGCCAGCCTCAGCAACGGCGAGGTGCTAAGCAACTCAGTGAGACCCTGTCTCTACATAAAACACAAAATAGGGCTGGGGATGTGGCTCAGTGGTCAAGTGCCCCTGAGTTCAACTCCAGTACCAAAAAAAAAAAAAAAAAAAAAAAAAAAAAAAAAAGCAAGAATCAATAAACAGGATGGGTTCAAACTAAAAGCTTCTTCTCAGCAAAAGAAACAATCAATGAGGTGAACAGAGAGCCTACATTCTGGGAGAAAATTTTTGCCACATGCACATCAGATAGAGCACCGATCTCCAGGATATATAAACAACTCAAAAAACTTAACACTAAAAAAATAAAAAACAACCCAATCAATAAATGGACTAAGGAGCTGAACAGACACTTCTAAGAAGAAGATATACAACTGATAAACAAATATATGAAGAAATATTCAACATCTCTAGCAATTAGAGAAATGCAAATCAAAACTGCTCTAAGATTTCATCTCACTCCAGTCAGAATGGCAGTTATCAAGAATACAAGGAACAGCCGGGCGCTGTGGCTCAAGCCTGTAATCCCAGCACTTAGGGAGGCTGAGACAGGAGAATCGCGAGTTCAAAGCCAGCCTCAGCAATGGCGAGGTGCTAAGCAACTCAGTGAGACCCTGCCTCTACATAAAACACAAAATAGGGCTGAGGATGTGGCTCAGTGGTTGAGTGCCCCTGAGTTCAATCCCCAGTACCAAAAAAAAAAAAAA
>PVHX01017429.1:0-19718 GCA_004024805.1 Geosciurus inauris | reverse complement strand
TACAAGGAACAATAAGTGTTGGCGAGGATGTGGGGGAAAAGGCACACTCAGACATTACCGGTGGGACTGCAAATCAGTGCAATCTATTTGAAAAGCAGTATGGAGACTTCTTACAAAACTTGGAATGGAACCACTGTATGACCCAGCTATCCCACTCCTTGGCCTATACCCCAAAGACTTAAAAACAGCATACTACAGTAATGCAGCCACTTCAATGTTTATAGCTGCACAATTCACAATTTGCTAAACTGTGGAATCAACCTAGATGCCTTTCAACAGATGAATGGATAAAGAAAATGTGGTATATATACACAATGGAATATTACTCAGCATTACGAGAGAATAAAATTATGGCATTTACATGTAAATGGATGAAGTTGGAGAACATCATGCTAAGTGAAGTAAGCCAGTCTCAAGAACCAAAGGCCGAATGTTCTCTCTGATAAGTGGATGCTGATCCATAATGGAGGTGGAGGTGGGGAGCATGGGAGAAATGGAGGAACTTTGGATAGGGCAAAGGGGAGCGTGGGGAAGGGAGGGGGCATGGGAGTAGGAAAGATAGTGGAATGAGATGGACATCACTACCCTAGGTATATGTATGAAGACACAAATAGTGTGACTCTACCTTGTTTATAACCAGAGAAATGAAATATTGTGCTCCATATGTGTACTATGACTTGAAATGCATTCTGCTGTTAAACAAAATAAATTTAAAAAAACAGCATACTATAGTAACACAGCCACTACAATGTTTATATTCACACAGCTAAACTGTGGAACCAACCAAGATGCCCTTCAATAGATAAATGGATAAAGAAACTGTGGTATATATATACACAATGGAATATTACTCAGCATTAAAAGAGAATAAAATCATGGCATTTGCAGGTGAATGGATGGAGTTGGAGAACATCAAGCTAAGTGAAGTAAGCCAATCCCAAAAGACCAAAGGCCAAACATTCTCTCTGATAAGTGGATGCTGATCCATAATGTGGGAGGGGGCATGGGAAGAATGGAGAAACTTTGGTCAAAGGGGAGGGAAGAGAGAGGATGGGACATGGGGGCAGGAAAGATGGTGGAATGTAATGGACAACAATGCCCTAGGTTCATGTATGACTGCACATATGGTGTAACTCTATATTGCGTACAACCAGAGAAGTGAAAAGCTGTGCTCCATTTGTGTACAAAGAAAATAGAGAAAGAAAGACAAAGTCAAAGTGGTACACTGGGGAAAACACAAACAAGCAAGTATCCCACAAACAAACACCACGAAGGCAGTGTCAGAGGAATGGATGGGGAAAACAATGTAAGACATACAGAAAACAAAAATAGCACAATAGCAGAAGTAAATTCTTTATTATCAGTAATTGCTTTAAATACAAATGAGTTATACTCATCAATGAACAGGTTAGAAGAATGGATTACAACACTATAGTTCAGGCTGGGGTTGTGGCTCAGTGGCAGAGCACTTGCCAATCATGCGTGAGGCACTGGGTTTGATCCCCAGCGCCACGTAAAAAAGCTAAATAAACAAAATAAATGTATTGTGTCCATTTTGTCTACCACCAAAAATATTTTTTAAAACAGTGTAATTCAACTATGTGATGCTTACAAGAAATTCACTTGAAATCTAAATTCAAAAAAGGTGTAATGTGAAAGGATGAAAAAAGATATTCCATGAAAAGAGTAATCAAAAGAGAGATAGGATGGGATAAATATAAAAATAGGAGACTTGAACAATATTATAAATCAATTAGACAAAAAGGCACAATACAGAGCATCTAAAAACAGCAGAAAATATGTTCTTCTCAAGTGCACATAGAACAATCTCTAGACCATATGGTAGGCCATAAAACTTTTTTTAAAAAAAATTTGCGGTAGTGGGAATTGAACCCAGTGGTGTCTACCACTGAGCTTCATCTCCAGTGGGAAACCCTCTCCCCACTTTTAAATCCGAGACAGGGTCTCACTACCTTGCCCATGTTAGCTTTGAACTTGCATTCCTCCTGCCTCAGCTTCCCGAGTATCTGGGATTACAGATGTGTGCCACTGAACCCAGCTTAACAAGTATTAGGAGGCTGAAGTCAGATAAAGTGTCTCTTGACCACAATGAAATGAAGCTAGAATTTAATAATAAAATGGGAAACTGGAAATTTCACAAATGTGTGGAAATTAAACACTTCCATAACAAATGCACCAAAGAAAAATACACTAATGAAATTAGAAAATACTTCAATATGAATGCAAACAAACACACACACATCAACATTTATAAGAAATAGTGAAAGCAGTACTTAGAGGGTAATTTATAGTTGTAAAAAATATTTTAAAAAGAAGAAGAAATAAAATTTAAAAAATTAAAAAAAAAAAAAAAAAGAAGCCAGGCATGGTGGTACACATCTGAAATCTCTGCAATGTGAAAGGAGGAGAATCGTAAGTTTGAGACCAGCCTGGGCAATGCAGAGAGACCCTGTCTCAAATTTAAGAGGTGAAGAGAATACTTTCTAACACATTCTATGAGACTAAAATTACCCCAATACCAAAATCAAACAAAGATACTGCAAGAAAAGAACTATAGACTATATTTCTTACAAAAATTTTTTATTTTGTCTCAAAATGAAAAAAGGGCTAGGGGTATATAGCTCAGTGGTAGGGTGCCACTGACTTCAATATCCAGTACCACACACACACACACACACACACACACACACACACACAACCCTGAAATCAACAATCTAGCATTTTATGTTAAGAGCCTGAAAAAAGAAGCATAAACTAAAATCAAAGCCAGAGAAAAAGAAACAATAAAAATTAGAGCAAGGATAAATGAAATAAAGAATAGAAAAACAATAGAAATTACCACGTAAATAAACTTTGATTCTTTGAAATAATTAACATTTACAAACCTTTAGATACACTAAGGAAAAAAAGATAAAAGAGTCAATAAATGAAATTATAAATGAAAGCAGGGACAATACTACCAACATTAGAAAAATCGAAAAGATTGTAAGAAAGTATCTGCTAACAGATTAGATAATTTAGACTAAGTGGAGAAGTTTTTAGAAATAAATTAAGTGGGGGAAGTGCTAAAGAGCGATATTGGCCAAATTATATTGCTACCTTGTGTACACCATTATATACAACTATCATGTACCAATAAAGATGTGAAAAAAATCATTTAATGATGTAGAAATATGTCCTGTATGAAATATTAAATGAAAATAAAATCCACTTCCCATCAAAAAATAAAAGGAAGAAATGAACTGCCAAAACTGATTAAGAAGAAATAGAAAATCTCAACAGATTTACAAAAAGTAAATATTAAATCAGTCTTCAAAAATCTCTCAATCAAGAAAAGACCAGGACCAAAAGTGTTCATTGGTGAATTCTATCAAACATTTAAAAGAAAATTAACATCAAAACTACTCAAACTCTTCCACAAAAAAGAAGTAAAGAGAATACTTTCTAACACATTCTATCAAAATTACCTTGATAACAAAATCAAACAAAGATACCACAAGAAAAGAACTATAGACTACATTTCTTACAAAAATAAAAGTAAAGTATTCTCCACAAAATACTGGCAAACCAAATCCAACAGCATGTTAAAATAATTATTGCTCGATGGGGCTGGGGTTGTGGTTCAGTGGCAGAGTGCTTGCCTAGCATGTGTGAGGCACTGGGTTCGATTCTCAGCACCACATATAAATAAAATAAAGGTCTATCAACAACTATAAAGAATATTTCTCAAAAAAAAGAATTATTACTCGATGATCAATAGGATTTATCCCAGAAATTATACAGTGGTTCAACAAACGAAAAGCAATCAATCAGTGTTTAATAAAACATATTCATAAAATAAAGAAATTTTAAAAATTTTAAAAAAAGAAAAGAAAAAAGCACATAATCATCTCAAAAGGAGCAGAAGACTAAAAAAAATTCAATGAGCTTCAGTGACTAAAAACATTTAGAATATATTAAAAGCAGAAGAGGCTTTTATAAAAAACCCACAGCTGACATTATACTCAATGGTAAAAGATTAAAAATTTTCTCCTTCCTCTCTAAGATTAGGAACAAGACAAGCATGCTCACTTTAGCCACTGTTATTCACTGTTATACTGGAAATCCTAGCCAGAGCAATTAAGTAAGAAAAACAAATCACAAGCATCCACATTAGATGGCTGGGAGTTTAGTTCAGCACTAGAGCACTTACCTAGTATGCACAAAGCCCTGGGGAAAATTCACAGTACAAAAAAAAAAAAAAACTCACACTAGAAAGGAAGAAGTAAGATTATCTCTATTTGCAGATGACATGATTTTATGTAAAGAAACCCCATAGCATTCACAAAAACTCTTAGAGCTAATAAACAAATTTAGCAAAATTTTTGGGTCCATGATCAATACCTAAAAAGTCAGTTGTGTTTCTATACACTTGTAATGTATTCAGAACATAATGTTAATTATGTATTAATGTTAATGTATGTATTCAGAACATAAAGTTAATTAAATAATTGTGCTAATAATAATATTTAAAAGAATAAATACTTAAAAAAAGTTAGCTAAGAAATCAAAAGACTTGTACATGCAAAACTAAAAAACATGCTGAATGAAATTAATGAAAACCTAAAGAAATAAAAAATATACTATGTTGATGGATTCAAAATTTTAATATTGTAAAGATGAAAACACTCCCAAAGTGATCTATAGATTCAATAGAATCTTTATTAAAATTACAATAACCTTTTCTTTTTTCTCAAAATGGAAAAGTCAACCTTCAAATTCATGTGCACCTGCAAAGAGCCCCAAATAGCCAAAAACAACATTGGCAAAGAGAATGAAGTAGGAGGACTCACATTTACTAATTTCAAAGCTTGCTACAAAGCTAAAATAAGGAAAACAAAGTGGTACAGGCATAAGGATCAATATTTGGACCAACAGAATTAAATTGAGTGTCAAAAAATGAACCAAAGCATCTATGGCCAATTGATTTATGTATCAATATATATATTGATTATATATCACTGTATATATATGTGTACACATATATACAGTGGATATTATATATTATATTATCAACATTATATATATAGATATATCCACATTATATGTATGAACATATATGAATATATATAGGATATATATATATTATATAGTGATATATGCATGTTTCTTTTTTCTAATATCTAGGTTTCTTTGCACTAGTTATTTTTCCTTGTCTTTTGAGTGTTAGGTTTTTGGTTTATTTTGGTTTCATTTTATTTGTTTGTTTCTCTTTCTCTCCTTTCTTCTCTTTTAAGAGAGAAGTTCTCTTGTTATCTTTTCTTTTATTTTATTTTTTATATTTTTCCTTCTCTATATACATTACTAGTTATATATATCTCTTCTGCATTCTCTCTGTTCACACTTTGTACATTCTAAACTTTTTTCTACCTCCCTATCACATTTTATTTTTACTGAACTGCATTTTTATCATATTTTAGAAATATTTGGTTTACATAGTTCCTGGCCCCACTTTTCATGTTGTTGCAGTTCTTAGTACCATGGATGACATAGTTGACACCTGCTGTTTAATTCCAGCTCTAGTTAATGGATATTTACTGTTTTTGCTATTGGCAACTGCCCACCCTACCATACCTGTTTTTGTGGTAATTAGTGTTGAAGATGTCAGAGTAGGAACCAGGTATTTATTTTAATGTGGTATATTGTTTGCTTCTGTTGTTGCTATTATTTGTTTCCCTATTTTGTATGAGGTGCTGGGAATCTACAGGGCCACTACAAGTTTACAGAATAGATTCTGCTACTGAACTAAACTCAGCCAAAAGATAGCTCACCTTGTTCCACACACAAATTGGCCACACTAAAACTTCAGGTGTGCTTTAATACAAATAATAGAAGATTTAAAAACTGAACACTAATGACCAGGCCCTAAGTAGGAATGGTTAGGAGGGACCCTCAGGTCCCACTCACGGATATCTACTCCTACAGCAAAAACAGAGAATTAACACAAAGTCTGTGGATATCACAACTATGAGGGATCTCAGTCTAGATCACTCTCGGACACTAGAGTGTTCTGGCAAGAGAAGGCTGTGCCTTAAAAGGCCCACACATAAGAGCCAAAGAGAAATCCATCCCAACAGATGCATAAAATCCAACACAGAGATACAAGAAGTATGAATAAACAAGGTAACAAATTCATAATTCACCAGCAACTGACTCAAAAGATATTGAAGTGGATGAAATATCAGATAAGGAATTCAAAAGAATAGATATAAAAATTATCAATGAATTTCCAAGAGAAAACAGAAGAACAACTAAATGAATTAAAGAAGTCAGTACAGGATATGAACGAGAAATTCAATAAGAAACTAGAAATATTGAAAAAGAAACAAATTGTGAAAATGAAAGATACAATAAAATAAAATGTTCAGTTGAAAGTCTCTCTAATAGAGTAGACCATACTTAAGATAGAATCTCAGAGCTGGAAGACAAAGTGCTCAGCCTTGAACATTATAAAATAAAAGAAAAAAAGTAACCATGACCAGAATATACAAGAACTCTGGAACAACATTAAGAGACCAAATTTGGGGCTGGCGATATAGCTCAGTTGGTAGAGTTCTTGCCTTGCATGCACAAGGCCATGGGCTCAATCCCCAGCATCACACACACAAAAAGAACAAATTTAAGAATCATTTGGAATTGAATAGAGTTATGAGATGCAGGCTAATGGAATGGATAACCTCTTTAGAGAAATAATAACAGAAAAATCTCTAAACTTTGAGAATATATGACACATCCAGAACCCCAAATAGACAACATCAAAAAAGAACCTCTCCATGACTCATTGTAATTAAAATATGTAACAAGGACAGCAATTTTACAGGCCCAAGAGAAAAACGTCAGGTCATATTTATAGGCAAGCCAATCAGGATTATTCCTGATTTCTCAGTTCAAACTCCAAAATCCAAGAAGCCTTGGAATGATGTGTTTCAAGTCCTGAAAGAAAATATCTATCAACTAAGATTACGGCAGCCATCAAAGCTATCCTTCAGCATCAGAAGAGAAATAAAAATCTTCCAAGAGAAGCAGAAACTGAAAGAATTCCTGACTACTAAGCCAGCACTACTGAAAATACTTAAAGAAATAATTTACATAGAAGAAATAAAAAACAAATCCCAGAGTTCATAAATTAACAAATCTCATTTGAAAAGTAACTAAGCAAATGAGAAAAAGGAGCAAATTAAACATTAGAAATAAATAAAAATAACAGAAATTAATAAACATCTCTCTAAAACAACACTGAATGTAAAGGGTCTCAATTAAAAAACATAGACTGACAGAATGGATTAGAAAACAAGACCCAACTATATGTTGTTTTCAAGAGACTAAACTTATAGGCAAAGACAGCCACAGGCTGAGAGTGAAAAGATGAAATAGATATGCCATGCAAATGGAGCCCCCAAACAAGCAGGAGTACTACTTTCATAGATTACACAGCAGACTTCAAGTCAAAATTAATCAGAAGAGACAAAGAAGGTCACTGCATACTGATAAAGGGAAAAATCCACCCAGAAGATATAATGATAGTAAATACTTATGTCCCAAACTTTGGTGCATTGATTGCATCAAACAGACACTATGCAGAATATATAAATATATGAAGAACTAAAAAAAACTTAACACTAACCCCCCACAAATAACTAAATTAATAAATGGACAAATAAACTGAACAGAGAGTTCTCAAAAGAAGAAATATAAAAAACCAACAAATATATGGAAAAAATGTTCAACATCATTAACAATTAGGAAAATGAAAAATCAAAACTACACTGATATTTTATCTCACTCCAGTAAGAATGACAGCCATCAAGAATACAAACAATAATAAATGCTGGAGAGGATGTGGGGGAAAAGAACACTTTCACATGGTTGATGGGATTTTAAATTAGTACAACTACTATGGAAATGAAAAGACTAGGAATGAAACCGCTACATAACCCAAAGTGAGCATACTATAGTGATAAATACATATACCCATGTTTATAGTACCACAATTCACAATAGTCAAACTATAGAACCAGCCTAGGTGTCAGTTAATGGATGAATGGGTAAAGAAAATGTAGTATATATACACAATGAAGTTTTATTCAGCCATGAAGAAGAATGATATTAGGAAAATGTTAAGTAAATTAAACCAAACTCAGAAAGTCAAGGAACACATGTTTTCTCTCATACATTTAAAGCTAGAGAAGAAAGAAAGAGAAAGAAAGAAAGAAAGAAAGAAAGAAAGAAAGAAAGAAAGAAAGAAAGAAAGAAAGAAAGAAAGAAAAGAAAAGGAAAGGAAAGGAAAGAAGGAAGGAAGGAAGGAAGGAAGGAAGGAAGGAAGGAAGGAAGGAAGGAAGGAAGGAAGTGTGTGTGAGGGAGAACAGGAACCCCATGATAATGAAAGAGAGATCAGTAGAGGAGAGGAAAGGGACCAGGGGAAAATCTGGGGAATGACATTGGCCTGTCTTGGTCTGGATCTATGACTAAGAATTGCTGAGCTCAGACTAATTTATCTAGGCAGTTTCGTGGGGTGAATCACCAGCCTCACAACAGGATGGGTTTTATAAGCTTTAATATGAGACAATATAACAAAGTAAGCAATAGTTATACTTTGCAATATTGAATCTTGTATATAATGAATCAATAATATAGAAGAACAGAAAGAGAGAGAGCGGCTCCAGCACAATAAGCACTCATCAATCAACATTGGATAACACAACACGGGTTTGCAAGTACACTCAAAGCATCATCATTACCTCCAACACCCAGCCTTGGGTAAAATAAGCAACACCAAGAATGGGGTAGACAATAGGTAAGAGTCTTCCTCCTCAAAGCACCATCATCACCTTCAGTGTCTTTCTCCTCAAAGCACCATTGAAGATCCTTCTTCTTTACTCACAACAGCATCAACACCTTCAACGTTTATCCTCAGGTAAAATCAGCAAATCAGCAACATCAGCAACACTGCGGGTAGGGTAAACAGCACAGGTGAGGGTCCTTCTTTTCCACTTAAAGCGTCATCACCACCTTCAAGACCCAGCCTTGGGTAAAATCAGCAACACCAAGAGTGGGGTAAACACACAGGTGAGAATCTGCCTTCCACCTCGCAAGTCAACTTCCTTCTTCTCATCATCAGTTTCCTTCTTCTTACTCAAAACATCAGATTCTTTCTTCCCCAGTTGAAATTTCTTCTCAGATGGATCCCCTTCTCCTTCTGTCAAGTTGGATTCCTTCTCCCTTGCTCTGGTCCAGTTGGATAGCTTCTTTCTTCCGTCCAGATGGGTTCCTTCTTCTTCTCCAGTCCAGATGAAATCCTTCTCCTTCTTCTGGTTCTCTCTCCTATGGAGGACTTAAAAAGACACAGCAACCCCTCCCAACATGCAGTCCAGCGTTATGCAGCTGGCCTTAGGCTGTAAAATCTGTGAAGTGGGAACTGGCCAGGTTCCAAAACTCACAGGATCAAAGGCTGAAAGTTTTGAGGCACCAAGAGCTCATTAGTGCGATGGCCCCGAACAATAACCTTGAGGGTACTTCCTCAAAGTTTTTCCAAATTCCTCACTAATGAGCTCCCCTGTCCTAAGTCACACTCAAGGATGGGCCCATAATATTAACTATCTATACATGACCAAATCATATGGTTATATTGTGTGTATGTATGAGTATGTAACAATGAATTTCATCATTATGTACAACTATAATGGATCAATAATGTGGGAGAAAAGGAATGAAGTATTGATACATGCTACAACATAGATGAAACTTGAAAACACAAGTGAAAGAAATAAGACATACATAAAAACCCATTTCCACTTACATGAGATTCCAGAAAAGGCTAATCCATAGAGAGAAAAAAAAAAAAAAAAAAGATTACTTACTGATTGCCAGGAACTGGGGAGAGAGCAGAATGGAAAGTGACTGCTGAAGGATACAAAGTTTCTTTTAGGAGTGATGAAAGTATTCTGGAATTAAATAGTAGTGGTGATTATGCAAACCTGTGAAAATACTGTAACTCAGTGAATTGTACATTTTGAATGATTTTTTTGGCACTGGGTATTGCATTCAGAGGCACTGGGTATTGCATGAAGTACTGAGCTTCATCACAGTCCACACTTTTTATTTTGAAATATGGTCTCACTAAGTTGCTTAGGGCCTCACTAAACTGCTGAGGCTGACTTTGAACTTGTGATCCTCAGCCTCCTGAGTCACTGGAATTACAGGCATGTGACACCATGCCTGACTTTAATGATTTTTATGGTATGTGAATAAGTGAACTTAGTTAACATTGAAAAGGTCACTTTGGCTGTAAGGAGAGCATTTCAAAAGTTGGGATGAGAAGCATATGTGAGAAAGGCTTGAGCTTCTCTGGATGGCGTGATCTGGACTGATCACTTTTCCAACTGCTAGGGCAATAGAAGGTGGACACATTGCACTGTCCATGGTGCTGACCTCAAGGGATCTGGTTCTGGTTACCCTCCCTGGCAATTCCTATCCCTTCAGGGCTCTTATTCTTCATCTTGGTTCTATGATCTGTGCTCCTGAAGTGTTGGCCCCAAGACAGTCTCTCAATGATTATATGCATCTGATGCAACAGCTCACAGACTTTTTAATAACTCCCATTGCTCCTTTGTCTTCAGCAGTCTGAGCTCAGCTTCACTTCAAGAATTAAGCCTAAGTTTTGTCCTCTGAGGAATATCCCTTCCCTTAAGGCCAATCCTATATGTGTTCCTGGTCTGAGAGGGGACAGGAGAAGAATGGAGCTGCAGAAGAAGGGTGACCTAGAAGATGGGAGGCTCTAAATCCCCTTGGCCCTTTTGGGCTGGAGGTAGGTGAGGCTCCAGTGTTCTTCCCATGGTCAAGTCAACACTGAGAAGGCTCCTGCCAAAGCCCATTGTGAGACAAGCATGGGGAGAGGAAGATATGAAGAAGCCATTGGGCAAGAATTCTGGAGGAATGGCTTGAAAAACAGTTACTTGTATCTAGAACTAAGACTTTTGTCTACATTGGTTTATGTGTTGGGTGGAATTTAGGACAGAAGGTGGGAGAGAGAGCAGAATATAGACATGCACTGTTCTCTCCCCAACCTCCCACATCCACACAGCAGCTTCTTCCCACCCCTAGGAGAAAATACAACCAGGTCTTATTCTTACACTTCCCACCCTCTAATGTTTCATTTTTAATCCTCTTCTCTTTCTCCACCTTCCTCCCTCTCCTGCCTACCACCTCTCCCACTCACTCTTGATTTCATTCCTTCCTGCTTCTACCTTAGCTTCCCTGTTTAATAAACTTGGGTTTATTAAAACCTATTATTATTCTCAAATGACCACAGAGTAGATTCTCTCCTATTTTTGGAGGCCACTTATTCCTCCTCCCCTCCTCTCCTACTACTCTGTGGACTCATTTTCTAAGAGCAGAGACAGGTGGAAGACATGACTGAGGGAAAACAGAAGGGAGTTTGGAATCCTTCCCTTTCCCCATACATCCCCTATATCTCTTTATTTCCTTCTGTCTAGAATCCCTCTCAATCTACTCTCTGTGCTTGTAGGTGGAGGGAGCATTTCCAAAGATTCTTGCAAGTTTGTGGAAAGAGTGCTGACTGTGCTAAGATGATGCTTGTAGGTTCACAAATCTGGTCATGTTAGGAAGCAGGATGCTTGGATTCCCTTCAAGATTTCTCAAACTGCACTCCTTCATACAGTGTCTCCTCTCTTCTCAAGTCTCAGTGGTCTAGCCCATTACCCCACTCCATCCACCATCAGATAATTAAACATTCATTTGGGAACCATCTATGGAAAGGCTCTGTGTGCTCAAGGCACCACACCATACTCAACTTACTGGACTTGCAGTGAAATTACAATATATATGAGGTGACAGGGCCATTCTCATGGAGAAATGCCCATACATGCAATGTTATAGAAGAGCTAACTACCAGTGAACCTTCAAAGAGCGGTAGATTTCAATAGGAAAGACAGTAGCATAAATGTAATACAATTTCCTATGTACACATATGGAATTACCTAAGTGAACCCCATAACTGTGACCACTCACAAGAATGGGGTCTTAATTAGAATAAAATATATTCTATGCTTGTATCATTTTATCAGATGGATTCTACTGTCATGTATAACTAAGAAGAATCAATAAAATAAAATTTCAAAAGAAGGGGTGGAATTCAGAAAAGTGGTCAGGACTGACAGACAATTCAAGTGGGGCAGGGCCCTGACCCAATGAAAAGCACTGAGACAGAGGAGTCAAGGAGGAGATCAGCTTGGTTGGGGTGGAGGAGCCCTAGTGGGGAGAAAGGAAGAAGAGAATGGGGTAGGAGTGCAGAATCTAGGGTCGGTCAGACCTGGCTTGGAATCCCTGCTCTGCTACTCATTCTCAGTATGAACTGGGGCAGTTATTTGACCTCTTTAAGCCTTAGTTCTTATATGTAGGAATATATATGAATTATTCATATACTGTGCTTTATAAGCATGAGACTAATATATGAGAATTAAATAGGATCATACTTAAAATGTTCATTAACACTCAATAAATGTTTATTATGATGACAGTTACTTCTACTACCACAAGATGATTTTTAGTAAGTGAAAAATAGGTCTAGAAAGAAAGGGAGGGGGCAAATGTGGGGAAGCTCCTGAAGACCCATCTAAGCGTGAGCCCTTTCCCACTGACAATAAATAGCCATGGAAATTTTTGAAAGCATTTTGAACTAAAGGAGGAAAACATCTTTTAGGAAGTTTACATATGTACTGTATTGCACATATGTGGATTAAAATGGAGCACAACCTAGGGGCAGGCAGGCACTTGGAAGCCCATAGCGGTAAGTCAGGTAGAGGAAGAACTAATATGACTCAGCTACAATACACGCAGGATGCAAGAGGGAAGTCTAGTTGGGCCGGGGGATAGGAGACAGAATAGAGCCAGAGAGGAATGTGGGGTTGGGGTAGAGAAAATATAAGAATGATTACAGAAGGATAATGACAGATCACTTAGTGGGCCACCTGGCACAAGGATGTGGAGGAGAAAGGACCCATGGCTGCCAACAGAAGATGCCCATTGAAGAGACCCTGGGAACTGTGAAGGAGAACTGACTATCAGAGAGGAAGGAACCAGGGGGTTCTGCAATGTTTCCTTTGGTCCATGGAGGAACATTCCCTCTTCCCGTCACTTGCACCTCTCCTCTCCTCTCCTTCTCCTCGTCTTTTCTCGGGGCTCTGAGGTTTCCTGTTCCATGAAATCTGCACCTTCTACACCTGAGTTGTCTTTTGCCCTTCACAGGGCTGGTGCTGAGCAACTCTGAGAAGCTGCTCAGCTCTTATCTTTTTTTCCCTTTTGGTTTTATTGTAGTACATCTTTGGGGTTTTATTAAAATTTTATGACTATTTATAAAATATGAGAAATTAAAAAATTGTAAAGGAGAAAAATATGTATTCAATGAGTCCCATCAACCAGATGTAACCACTGTTGACATTGTGATATTTTTATTTTTCTTTTTTTCCTTTGCCTTTATAACATATATGAAGCATATATAGCATATAAAACATAACATACTTTAACAAAGTATTTTTTAACTCTGTAAAAAACAACAGCACTGGGGCTGGGGGTTGTGGCTTGGCAGTGGAGTGCTTGCCTAGCATGTGTGAACCCACATTTATTTTTATGTGGGTTCAATCCTCAGCCCCACATAAAAATAAATAAAGGTATTGTGTCCATCTACAACTAAAGATATTAAAAAGAAAACAATAGCACTGCGTGGCAAAACAAAATCCCATATAATTAAATGTATTTTTAGGGAACACATTTATTGTTAACTTGTATTTCACAAGTACCACATTTAATTTAGCCAGTGTAGTATTGTTGTGCATTTTCATTGTTTCAAGCTTATCAATATTACAATACTGCATGATGAGCATCTTTAACCATGCATTTAAAAAGTTACTTTTTGTTCTCTTAAAAGCGGATGCCCAAGAGAGAAATTAGTGGCCAGAGAGTAGGAATCATTTATGGATTTAGTACATATTTTCAAATTGTCCTCAGAATGGTCACACTACCAGTGATTTACTATTTCCCCAAACTCTCAATAGTGCTGAGTTTACAAGTTTTAAAAACTGTTTATCAATGTGATAATTCAAGAAATGAATTACCCCTTATTATATTTTAATTTAACATCTTGAATGATTGGTGAATTTGAGATAAATTTGAATTCTTTTTCTATAGGTAATAATAAGCCATGAACATTTTTTAAAAGATAACTTTTGAATCATTCAACATTTCACAAGTTTAGTGGCATCTTCTAGCATCAGGACCCCGTGTCTATCATATCTCTCAAAATCGTAATTGGCTTTCAGGAGTGAATGGAAATTCATTTATACTAACAGGTAAATTGCTGACAGAGCTGAGCATGCTACTTGGGAGTGGGGTGATGGTAATGATGATATGATTTTTCATTTGTTTTGTAAAATTTATATCAGGCATATTATAAATAGATTTTATGTATAATTATAAGAATTACAAAATCATGTTTTGTATCACATATGTTTCTAAGTGATAAAATCCACTCGTTTTTTTTCATATTCATTCTTTCCACAATGACTTCTGCATTGTTCAAAGTAAAAATATTCAAGTAATACAAAGACATCAGGATCAAAACGAGAGTATCCTCAACTTTTTATTTTATGTCTACCATGGAAATATTATACACCCATCAAGTAGAGAGAGTAGTGTACTGAGTTTTCTTTTTACTTTTCTTTGTAAAGTAAAATTAAAAATTTTATATGAAATTATCCCTGCAGATTATCCATGACAACAAATGCCATTAGTGAAGTACATGGAAAAGTTTGAGAAGCGCTAATCATCCCAGCTTCACTATTCCAGTACTATCTGCTTGGTTTTCTTTACTCTTACATTTGAATTTATAAGAGACAATTTCTTCTTACCCATTCCTCTCTTCCTTCAATAATGAACCCCATGCAGCCCCTCAAATGTCTGCCAGGAAACTGATCTCTACTTCACATCCTTGCAAGATTCATGCACACAGATTGATGAGGTTTGTGGTCATGAGTACTTGCTGATGTGTTTGTCCATTTATTGATTGATTCAAATAGATTTGTGGCGCCTGTGATTCAAAGGCACTATGTTGAGCACAGCTGATATGAAGGAATCAGACATAAACCTGTGGACAAGAACAACACAGCCCAAAGGAGGGGAAACTTACCACAAATGCTTGTAAAGTAATGTAGGGTATGGTCAGGAGGATAGGTCTAGGAGCTTAGAATATGTATTTATCCTCATGGAAACCTTTCCTAAGCTGCATCTCAGAATGGCACTCAATAGTGACTTTGATAACTCAAACCTGACCCTCCAAAGAAAAATGATTGAATTTTCTTGATTTTTTGCTTTGCCTCTCTCTAGGCACATGGGAAAGCCCCCATGGAACCACAGAACATCTCATGGGTGTCAGAGTTTGTCCTCTTAGGGTTCTCACAAACCCGGGAGCTCCAGAAATTCCTGTTCCTGGTGTTCCTACTTGTCTACATCACCACTGTTGTGGGAAACATTCTTATCATGGTTACAGTGACTTTTGACCCCCGGCTCCATATGCCTATGTATTTTCTGCTTCGAAATCTGGCCATCATCGACCTAAGCTATTCCACAGTCACCTGCCCAAAGATGCTGGTGGACTTCTTTCATGAGACCAAGACCATCTCCTACCAGGGATGCATGGCCCAGATCTTCTTCTTCCACCTCTTGGGAGGCGGGACGGTCTTCTTTCTCTCAGTGATGGCCTATGACCGATACATAGCCATCTCCCGGCCCCTCCACTACATTACCATCATGAACACTCGACTGTGTGTGGGGTTAGTGGTGGCTGCCTGGGCAGGGGGCTTTGTCCACTCCATTGTCCAGCTGGTCCTAATGCTCCCATTGCCTTACTGTGGCCCCAATGTCCTGGATAACTTCTACTGTGATGTTCCCCAAGTACTGAGACTTGCCTGCATAGACACATCCCTCCTCGAGCTCCTCATGATCTCCAACAGTGGGATGCTGGTTCTCATCTGGTTCCTCCTCCTCCTCATCTCTTACACTGTCATCCTGGTGATGATAAGGTCCCACTCAGGGCAGGCAAGGAGGAAGGCAGCTTCCACCTGTACCACCCACATTATTGTGGTTTCCATGATCTTCATTCCCTGTATCTATATCTACTCCCGGCCCTTCACTCCCTTCCCCTTGGACAAGGCTGTGTCCATCAGCTACACAGTCATGACCCCCATGCTCAACCCCATGATCTATACCTTGAGGAACCAGGAGATGCAGGCAGCCATGAAGAGACTAGGCAAACGCCTAGTGATTTGCAGCAGGAAGTGAACTTTAAATAGGTTGACTTCAAAGACAAACATTCTCTCTGAACTTGTGCTATCTCATGTGAAAAAACGGCAGCAACTCTTTATAAAGTAAACAAATCAGATGACACCAATATTCCTTAAAAACCTCCTCCTGTGTCATGTGACTAGGTCAGGTACTGACTTCACATTTTAATCTTTTTTTTCATAAAATTGACAGTGGATATATTGTTATTATATTAAAGAGTTTTACAAATGAGAAAATTCAGAGAGTTGTGACTTGTTCAAAGGTGAGCAGTAAGCAAGGGGAAAAACTTCAATCCTCTGACTTCAAGTTTAGGACCAGAAAATATGGATGGTATTGGAAACTCACCCATGACCATAAGGGAAAACCTAGAGAGGTTCTCATCTATAGATGAATGTCTGAGGAATGATCAACTGCTTTGTCTTAATTCCAGGACAATCACGTTCTTTTCTGCTCCCTGTCTCCCCACCTCATTCCCCACATGTTATTTACCTGCTATGGTTTGAATGTGTTTCCCCAAATTTCATGATTTGGAAACTTAATACCCAAATTCATATGTTGATGGTATTTGGAAGAGGAGCTTTTACGGTACTTAAATGAGGTCATGGAAGTGAGACACTAATACCCCCATGGTGGTATTAGTAACTTTATAAAATCAGGAAGAGTGACCTGAATTCTAATGCTACCACTTTTCTTCGGGTGATGCACTCTGTCATGTCATCACACAGCCAGAAAGCCCTCATACTTGATATAAAACTTCCCAGCCTCCAGAACTGTGAGGAACAGCTTTTTTTCTTTATAATTTACTCCATCTGTGGCATTTTGTGATGGCAGCAGAAAATAGGTTTAAGACAATAGGCCAATATTAAGAGGTGGGGCTTTTGGGAGGAGATATGGCCATGAGGGGTCCTCTCTTGTGAATGGGATTGATTGTCCTTTGTTTTTAATCATGAGAGGACATATAATTCCTTCCCCCCAGAGGATGCCGCAACAAGGCACCATCTTGGAAGCAAAGAAAAGACCTCTCCAGACAACCAAACCTGCCAGGGTATTGATTTTTGATTTTCTCATCCTCTAGAGAAAATAAATTTCTGTTCTTAATAAAGAGTCTCAGGAATGTCATGCTAAGTGAAGTAAGGTAATCCCCAAAAAACAAAGTCCAAATATTTTCTCTGATAAGTGGAGGCTGATCCATAATTGGGTGGGGGGAACATGGGAAGAATGGAGGAACTTTGATTGGTCAAAGGGGAGGGGGAGAGGGGAAGGGACATGGGGGCAGGAAAGATGGTGAAATGAAATGGACATTATTGCCCTAAGTACATGTATGACTGCACATATGGTGCGTCTCTACATCATGTACAACCAGAGAAATAAAAAGTTGTGCTCCATTTGTGTACAATGAATCAAAATGAATTCTGCTGCCATGTATACCTAATTAGAATAAATAAATAAAAAATAAAGAGTCTCAAGTATTTTTGTAGCAGTGTAATAGATCAAGACATTATCTACCATAGTATTTCCTTCATTTGTATGGTGTGGCTGAGAGCAGGATGGCATAATATGGTTGGGGAACAAAGGCCAAAGAGTGCAAGACCATGGCTACTAAAGTTCAAAATTTGGGTTAGCGACTTTAGTTCCAAGGCTATACCTCTTGTATGTTTTGCCTTTCTCCTGAACTTCCCACACTAGAATGAGATCTCATTGAGGACAGGGTGCATACTGTTTTAGTTAGCCTCGTATTGGCGTGACCAAAATATTCAATAAGAATAATTTAGAGGAGGGAAAGTATATTTTGGTGAAGCAGAATGTCATAGAAAGGGCATGGCAGAGGAAATCAGCTCAGAATGTGGCAATGGGGAAGACAGAGGGGCAGGAAGAAATATTAGAGTGCTCTGCTCACCAAGGACAAAATAATCCCAAAGGCATGCTTCCAGTGACCTACTTCTTCCAACCATACCCTAATGGCCTAAAGTTACTACCCTGTTAATCCATATCAGTGGGTTAATGCACAGATCAGGTTAAAGCTCTCATCAAACTTTCTTACATTGTCTCACACTCACACAGGAGATTTTGGGGGACACCTTACATATAAAACTATAGCATTCTGCTCCAACCCCCAATAACTCACATCCATCTCACAATGCATAATATAATTAGTCCATTTCCAAGCATCCCCATAATCTCACAGTCCCAGTATTACCAAAATTCCAAGTCCAAAATCTCATATGAGACTCCAGGCAAACCCTTGGAAAGATCAAAAGCAAGTTACATATACCCAATATACAATAACACAGAGTAAACATTTCCATTCCAAAAGGGATAAATAGTGGCATAGAAAGAAGGGATGGGACCAAAACAAGACCAAAACCCAACTGGGAAAACAAGTTTTGCAGCTTCACATCCAGCATCTGGGGCACATGGCAAAGTGATATTCTCTCCAAAGTTCTTGTGTGGCTTTGCTCCTATGGTCTTGCTGGTTACAGCACACATGGCTTCTAAACTGGCTTGTATATATTTGATTTCTTCAGCTTTCATCAGCAGAAGTTCCATAGTACTGGCATCTCTTAATCTTGGGGATCTCCACTGCAGCTTCTGTTATCTTCTCACATCCTCATGTATCAGGGATTTCAACACTGCTATAATTTTCCTGGCTTCCCAGAACTTCCTTTGAAATCTTGATGGAAAGCTCCATGACCCCCTAACTCCAGCATCCTTCATTCCTGGAGAATTAGCACTATGTTGTTGATGCCAAGGTTTGCACCATCTTGAGCACTAGTTGAGCCTTCTGGAAACATGGCTGTAGCAGCCTCTGAATGTCTGAATGACTAAGCATAGTGAAAAAATATTCTAAGTCTTCCCCACCCTCCATCCTCTGCCCTGTGCAAGGAAGGTGCCCCCATGGTCTCTTCTCAAAGGAATTTTTACTTCTATACCCTTGAGCTTGTGCTGAGTGTGATCTTATCAATTCCTGAGATGCCCTCAAGCCATCTTTCCTATTGGTCTCCTCAAAGCACTTAGCACCTCTTTAGTGGCTATAATCTCTTTAACAACCACACTTTCCTTAGCCCCAGTTTTACTTATGCTTTACTGGCCAAACAGCAATTTTTTCTAATCTTTCTGCTTTTGCTTTCTGCTCCTGATTATGACAGCAATATCCATGCTACCACCTGAATGTTGTTATTCCATGAAATTTCCTCCACCAGATTAGTCCATCAGCTTTAAATTCAGCATCACAGAAATCTCAGAACATGGGGAAAATATGGACAATTTTTTGCCAGAATGTAACATGAATGTCCTCTAGTTCAACT
>PVHX01017428.1:0-40098 GCA_004024805.1 Geosciurus inauris | reverse complement strand
ACTGGATCCAATCTGTGGTTCTTAATTTATTCAAGGTCAAGAAACCAATGAAATCTATTGGACTTATTTTCAAATACTGAGTGCACAAAAATTTGTTTTTGGTACTAGAGATTGAAATCAGGGGCGCTCAACCACTGAGCCACATCCCCAGCCCTATTTTGTGTTTTATGTAGAGACAGGGTCTCACTGAGTTGCTTAGTGCCTCGCCGTTGCTGAGGCTGGCTTTGAACTCACGATTCTCCTGTCCCAGCCTCCCTAAGTGCTGGGATTACAGGCTTGCGCCACCGCGCCTGGCTCATTTTTTAATTTAATTTCAGAGTTCATGGACAAACTACACAGGATGCTTATTATTTCTTCAGGAGTGATCTTCAGGATGGATTCTTGATTTGTGGTCTATGGACCCATCTTTCCAAAACATTTAAAACCACATGCCCATTCTAAGCATCAATGAGTTCTGTTAATTCTCCTACTGAACAGAACGCACTAGGAAATTCCCACATTTGAGCTGCATGGGAATTCAGTCAAAGCTCCATTACAATGAAAGCAATAATTAAGGCTGTTCAGCTGAGGTCACTGTCCCCCATTTTCCTTCTGAATTGTCTTACACCTCTCCTTATTTCATAACTCAGATAATAATCAAGGAGGACACTCAGATAAATCCCAATTGGATGGTTTCCTTCCCAGTGTGAAAAATCTTTTTTTTTTTCATATTTTGTTTTGTTGTAGATGAACACAATATCTTTATTTATTTTATGTGGTGCTGAGGATCGAACCCAGTGCCTCACGTATGCGAGGCAAGCGCTCAACCGCTGAGCCACAGCCTCAGCCCCCCTAGTGTGAAAAATCTTAATGTTCAGTTCCACAAAAATCAATTGTATTGACATAAAGTCTAATACTTGAATATAAAAATATAAATTAAACAGGGCAAGGTTGGAAAATTTTTGATGGGCATCTAAAACAGATTGAAGTGGAAAAGACTCTTGGCGGATGCAGTGGTGCATGCCTGTAATCCCAGCAATGGTGAGGCACTAAGCAACTCAGTGAGACCCTATCTCTACATAACACACAAAAATAGGGCTGGGGATGTGGCTCAGTGGTAGAGTACCCCTGAGTTCAATCCCCAGTACCAAAAAGAAGAAGTGGAAAAGACTCTAATAATTAAACTCAAGATCTTACTCGTAGGATAATTTTATATCCCTCTAGAAGCCACTGCAGAAGTATCTGTAGCATCATCTTCAAACTGAACAAGAGAAAAGAGATGAAAGCAGAAAGATAAGGGGGAAGGGAGAGGGAGGTGAGTTCAGTCCAGTTGGGAAATATTAACATTCTTCCTCCATCATAGCACACTGTCAGAAAAATCTTTGACAAAAAAGAGCAAACGAATTTATGATTCAATCTGGTGCAAAAGCTGAAGTTTTGGAGTCAGGAGATTTGAATTTCAATTTCAATTTTGCTGTTTTCCTCCTAAGTGATATGGAATATTTATTTCTAACTGCTATCTCTGCCTTTATTCTTGGCCCCTGGCCCCAAAGGGTAGTCTCAAAATCTGCCTCTATGCTCATGCTTCTCCATTCATGCCAAAACATGCTCACATGTTCTTTCCTGATGGACTCTGTCTGCCACAGTCTTCCCTAGACAGTCCTTGGGCTCACTTCTTCACCTTCCTCCAGGGTTTGCTTCAATCTCATGGTGTCATGGAGGACAGTCCTGACCGTCATTTTTAAAACAGCAACCTAGTCCCATGCTATTCCCTCACACTATGCTGAATTTTCTTTTCTTTTCTTTTAGTCCACATTGCATTTAACCTTCTATATGATATTAATATACCAATAATAATATCCACCTATAATGGGTTCAGATACAACTGTTATAAATTCAAAATGCCATAAATTAAAAATGCATTGAATACATGGTAGCTTTCTGAACATCATAGCTTAGCAAACTCAGTCCACTGCACAGAGCCAGTTGTTTCCCCTTATAGTCTCCTGGCTAATTGGGAGCTGCAGGTTGCTTCCCTGCCCAGCCCAGCATAGCATCATATATATTATATATATCACACGTGTTGCATATTAGCAGGTCAGAAAAACTTCAAAATTCAAAATGTAAACTATAGTTTCTACTGAATGCATATAATTTTCACATTATCATACAACCAAACATTGTAGACCACACCAGTATAAATCACAGTTGGAGATATCTGTATATGTAAACACTTCTACTGTACCATTCCCTAACAAATTATAAACTCTAGAGAAGTAGGAAAGCTTTATCCATTTGACCCTCTGATGGATTCCCATGAATGAGAAGAATGCCTAGCATATAACAGGCACTCAATGTATATTTCATTGACATAACTAAATATATTAATTTCTGTCAATTTTAAAATCTATAAATTAAACAGAATAACAAAGTCTCACAGATTTTTCTCCATATTAAAATAATATTCTTATCCAACTAATAATGTCTACAAAATAGTAAGTTAACACTTATTCTCTATCCTTTTCTAACTGCCTTGTTAGAGATTTGAGAGAGAGTAATTGGGTTTTAGAAACCAGGCTCTTTACTCTCTAGTACATTTACTGTTTGAGGAACCAACAACACTACATGATCAGGGAAAGATCATGAGTTAGGCTTTGGGGCAAAGTTACTACATGATTCATTCAAGGGATATGCATGTTGGAAGATGAATGCAAACACAGGTCTTCAGTGGGAAAAAAAAATGATTGAAAAAAGGCAATGTTAAAATGATATGGGCTGGGTACGCTGGCACATGCCTGTAATCCCAGCAGCTTGGGAGGCTCGGGCAGGAGGATGGCGAGTTCAAAACCAACTTTAGCAAAGTTGGTGAGGCACGGAGCCACTCAGTGAGATCCTATCTCTAAATAAAATACAAAATAGGGCTGGGGATGTGGCTCAGGGGTTGTGTGTTCCTGAGGTCAATTCCCGGTACAAAAAAAATGATATAGATACTAGCGCTATTTAAGCTGAGCCACCAAATCCTGAGGCAGGAAGAGTGCCCATGAGCAACCAAGATCAAGGGAAATAGTTACTAGAACTCATCAAGGGAGCTAATTTGGTCCATAAGTTTCATTTAAGGATATTTCCTTTCTGGAGAAGTAAGAATCCTATGACTTCTAGAAAGAGTATCAAACGTATCTCTCTCTCTCTCTCTCTCTCTTTCTCTCTCTCTCTCTCTCTCTCTCTCTCCCCCCGCCCCTCTCTCTCTCTCTCTCTTCTCTTTCCTCTTTCTATAGAAACATGGGTCAGGATCAGAGGAAAGACACATAATCCCTGATCACTAGGAGTTCTCACATAGATTAATCATTTCCTGGAAAATTATTGAGTCGTGGGTAAAATGGATGCTATTTTTGAAATACCTCCCAACTTAGGTTACTTTGTGAGAGATGAATGCTGGTGATGTTTAGTGACAGAGTAAGGGGGTGAAAACAAGTCACTTCAAGAAAAAGAAGGATGCATTCAGAAGATCAAGCAGACAGAAAGGAGGGAGGAAATCATGCAGATAGAAGCTAAAAGAAGCCTGTAGTCAGAGGGGCTTTCTGATTAAAAGTATTGTTTCTAGTTTTTTAGACAGTTTTTTTTTAACTTTGATCACATTGTATTTTTTTTTAGTTTTTTTTAATGACTATCTTTAAATGTTTTATATCTTTATTATACTTGCTATTTTTATATGGTGCTAAGGATTGAACATGTGCTAGGCAAGTGTTCTACCACTGAGCTACAACCACAGCCCATGTTTTTGTTTTTGACCAGAGAAAGGTTATTAGATTTTTGTTTTGGGGGATTTTTTGTTTTGCTTTGTTTTTTAGTGTAAGGCTCTTCGCTTTGTTGTTCTCAATTTTAAATCACAGCTCTCTTCCTCTATAAGATTATAGCAAAAGGACCAAATTTTTCTTAATTCTGGTTGGAACTTATGTTTCCCATTGAGTTCAACATTTAGTAATTCTTTTCTTTCAAGATAAGGGGTATTTATTCTGTGCTAAATATACAAACTAACCAACTTAGTCTTCACTAGAACCCTGAGCTACAGATGTTATGTATATTATGTATGTATGTATAAAAGGAGATGTTGAGGGTCAGAGACATTAAAAGACATCAAAAGTGTCTACAGGTAATTCTCATAGAGCTAGAAAGTAGCAGTGAGGCAGATCCAGGAGGTCAGCCTACTTGTAATTGCACAGTCCTTAACTACCCAAAATCGCTGGCTTCTCAAACACTCACAGTCAAGAGGATAAATTTATGAGGTGGGCAGTAGTAAATGAGAACCAGTGATATATATTGTAGTATTTTGAGGGAATGAGAGACAATAAGACAAATTCCTTAAATCCTAAAAAAATCACATTATGTTATTTGGTTTTGGATTATTTCCTCCCAGTAACACAATAATTTATGAACATAGTATTTTTCATTACTGAATGTGATAATTTCCCCCAAATTAGGATTTGCCACCATTATCTTTCCCCAATACTGTTACCCTGTGTATTCTCTAAATCAGTACCACTTATTTTATTTTGAAGAGGAAAGAGAGATTATGCATAACTAAACCTTGGAACTGATTAAAAAGTGTCTACAGGTAATTCTCAAACTCTAGGCTCATCCATGGTGCTTGGAATTTTAGTTGTGATGACTCATACATAATGCAAGAGCCAAAGAGTTACAGAAAAGTTCAGCAGAAATGATTTGGGCTTCCATTAAGAAAGTGTTGGAGCTCTCTCCTCTATCACACCATTAAGCATCTCATTATCATTAGCTCCCTCTGTCAGTTTTAACAATTTTCTTTTCATCTAAACACCACTTCATTCTCTGACCCAACAAATGCAATTCTGACCTCATTAACCTCCTTGGTGTTAACCTTGGAATAATAATGAGTTGAAGTTAATCTCCATGTACATTGCAAACGTATTTCTTACGTAGGTTAGGTAGTTGAGATTCTTGGCCATAGTCATAGGCTATATCTGCCAACTAGGTCAACCAGCACACCTTAGAGATGCAGAGCCTGGGTAAATTCATGGCAATGAATAAACAGATATATATCCCCTTCACCCTTAGAAAATATAACAGATGTAAATGTTCTTAGATGTAAAGGAAACACCTTAGAGATGAAATAGTCTTTACCAAGTAACAAGATAACATAGAAGAGTGGGGAAGATTTGAGGGTACTGATAAAATTTTTACTTCTGGGAGAAGTTTCAAATAGTACTCATAGAATTTCATTATTATAGGGTTGACAGAACAAATTCAACATAGAGGATTCCCATTTATATCTGAATTTCTGAGAAGCAAAGAATTTTTTTTTTTTAGTGTATGCCCCATGCAATATTTGGAAAATATACTAAAAATATTATTTTGTGTTCTTTACCTGAAATTCAAATTTTATTGGTTGCAGTGGTTTTTATACAGCAGTCCTAGGCTTGGGCCATGTCTGTTTTAGGATTTGGTTAGTTCCATTTCACAATTATGTGGGTAACAATGGAATAAGTTCTTCCTCTAGGACCACATAGGAAATGTATCACAAATTTCCGTCTCTGTGTTCCCAATATTAGAACATCTGCCAGATTTAGGGGAGGAGAATGAAAACCTACCTGTAAAACACCAATATTTTCATTTCTCCAGGGCAATAGAATATTTAGTCCTATTGTTCACCAAATGATACTAATGAGAAAACAGGTCAATGGATTATTTCCCTAGAGGTGCAATTAGCCTTGAAAAGAACCATGACATTTTAAAGCTGCAAGAGAACTAATAATTTTGTGCAACTCCCTTCTTTTCAGAGGAAGAACTAGAGGCCCCCAGCAGTTAGAGGATGTGTCAAAGGTTATGCAGTAAAAGACACTGATTCTGTGATCTCACTGCACAATCAAATATAAGTATTTTATCACTTAATCCTCACCCAACCTCTGAGAGGCAGCAATACTATCACAGTTTTATAGAAGGGAAAAAGAGTTTGCATGAAATTAACTAATTTTGCGTGAGGAAGCAGGGCTGAAAGGAGCAGAGCTGAGACTTGAAATAAAAATTGTCTGATTATTTTCCCCATTTCCTCTTAATCTTTACAAAGTCTCTCTCCCTCCTCTCTCCTCTCTTTCACTCCCAAACCTATATACACATGCGTATGTATGCACATATATACACACACTGCCAACCTTTGACTGGGCATAGTTATTCCTGTGTGTGTGTGTGAAAGAGAGAAACAAATTGACAGGGGCTAGAAGTGTCTCTGCTGCATAGGTCTACAAGAGCTTCAATAAGGATAAAACCAGGGTTAAATTCTGAGTTCTTTCCTGATTGGACACACCTCTTGAATGATGCTTTCTCTAGTCCTGATGTCTGCCTCATTAACAAAATTTTCAATAAATATCTAAGAATTGTAATATTGCCTGCATTTTAATAGATGTTATAGAGCAGTTCTATATTCATAGCAAAATTTGAGCAGAAGGCACAGAGGGTTCCCAAATGGTCTAGGTCCCCATGTGAACATAGCCTCCTCACCTCATCCCGCACCACAGGAGTACTTTTGTTGACATGTCAATATCACCCAGGGCCTACAGTTTACATGAAGGTTCTGCCTCTGTAATGACAAGTATACACTATTATACTTACTGCTTGCATTTAAAGTCCAATTTTCATTTAGCAATTGCAAATCAAACTAGAATTTATGTTTGAAGATAGAGCATATAGACCTATAATCAGAAATCATGAGCCATAATGACATTAATGAAGTATTTGAATAGGAATTAGTAAAATTTTATAAAAGCAATCAGTACTAGCTAACAGGGTAGCTTTGACAACTTCTGCCAGATTTTGAAATACTATATTAAAATTTGCTTTGCAAAGGCATATGATGTTCCAGTGCTAAGTAAATACATTTAAACAGAAATAATGAATTTCTATGGGAGTCCAGAGTTAGTTTTAAATTGTTTCTGTGCTAAATATTAATTTGCATTTGAGTAAATATTATCTTGTTCGCTATAGACTTATGAACATTTAATATAGTAGAGGGAAAACGTCCACATTTTATATTTACCACAAATAGAAGGATGACCTTTTCATTATGATTTCTTCTCAAAAACAAAACTGTTCAGCTAAGGAGGTTCATTTGTAGCAAACTGAACTTATTCACATAAAATCTCTTGTACTTGATCCCCTAGGCAAAGCATCCTGGCAGTCTCATACTGGTCAGCTTACTTAGAATATACCATAGACTCTAAGAATGAATGTCAGTTACCAGAGGCATGAGTGGAAGAGTGGGCAGGAAGGAATGGGAAGGGAATGGCCAACTAAGTTACAGATAGGAGAAATAAGATCTGGAGTATTCTTTCTTTTCTTTTTCTTTTTTCCATAGTAAGATGATTACAGTGAAAATTCATATTTCAAAATAGCTAGAAGATAATTTTGAAATGTTCTCATAACAAAGAAATGATCAATGGTTAAAGTGAAATATGCTAATTATCCTGACTTGATTATTCCAAGTCAGGTTAAAATTATATATATATATGTATGCATGCATGCACGCACACACACACACACATATAGATACATATATATATATATATATATATATCCCATAGATATGTATAATTATTAGATGTTAAAACCAAAATTTTTAAAAAGGAATATACTATCTTATTTTGAATGTAGGAAAAAGAGAATTGTAGGCCCTGGCTTATAGTTTTGCATTTTATTAGGATATTGATAAAAAGTTTACATTTTTCAATATGCTCTTTCATTTCTAAACCACTTTTACTGACTTTATAACTGAGTTTCTGACATATTTGGGGCAGTCAAAAACTTTAAATGAACCTACTTTAGGCTTTAATATGTGCAACTAATTCTGCTGGCTCAGAATTTTTGGAGCAAACAAAAGTGATATAATTACAGAAGGAAAGAGTGTGCATCCTGTAGGTCCAGTTATTACCAATCACACCCAAAGCCTTGAAGAGTTCTATTGATTATATCCTCAGAATACTTCAAAGCTTTCATTTCATCTTCATCATCACTTCTTCTCCTGTCCAAACCTTTCATTTCCTACCTGGCCTGCAGGTTCCTCTGATTCTCACTCCCTCCAGACCTTCCTGGTCCATCTCACCTCATCCAACCGATCTTGCCATGGTCAGCTGCTGATGTTAGCTTTCTCAAGTACAGCTGGATCAAGTACCCACTTTCCATAGCTCCCAAGCACCCTCATAATGAAGTATAAAATCATTCACTGCCCTGAAAGCCCCTGAATGACTCAACTTAACAATGATGATTACTTAACCATAATTACTATACTACAACCAGTTCCTTAGTCACTAAACTCTACCCACACTAGTCTCTCTGATACTTTAACTCATCAGGATCTTCCTAGGCCCAAGGCATGTTCTTTACCTTGCTTCTTTGTTTCCTTGATTATTTGGTTAATTTCTTTTCATTCTTCAAGCTCATTCTAAACATCTCTTTTCCATTAACATCAGAAAATCCAGGGGCTGGCCTGAGCACTAGTGTTTTTAAAAGCTCCCAGCATTTTATTTTAATTCTTTCAGGGTGATTCAAAAGGAATTGAAAGTTGATCCAACACCTGTCATAAACTCTATGTTGAAGAAGCATTTCTTGTATTAATGACAACCAGATTAAGAATACTGAGATAATCACAGGACAAGAGAAGCAAAATAAGTAACCAAACTTATGCAATAGAAAAATTTGATCAATTTTTTAGAAATTAGGTTAGCTTGTCTAAAAGGTAGAGGCAAAGAAAAAAAGTAGTCATTATCCCTAACTTCTAAAAAGATACAATGTAAGTAAAACAATCTCTGTCAAGTAAGTATATCCACCAAAGAGAAGATCAGAAGAGTCATTTCCTAGCAGAAAAAAGGAATGCTTGTTTGGTTTAGGGAGCAGTGACAGAGAGAAATTACAGAGATGTGAAATTCGGGGACACCTGTACCCACATAGCTTACCTGACAGTGCTGAGAACTTAGGCCACCCCTGTCAATTTGACTTAACTATTTATTTCAGGAAAATCTTGCCCAGAAAGATAAACTGTAAGCCAAGAGATATGTTCCCTCTTTACTTCAATACATTTTTCCAAAAATATATTCATCTACAGATGAATATATCTGAAAAGTTTAGTCATCTGGGCAAAAAAACCTGTATCCAGGACAGAAACCAGTCCTGCCAATAAGAACATGGCCTTTACTCTTTTCTGCTACACAAATACCAAAAAAAGGATCAAAACTAGGGTTTGCATTTCACTTGTAAGCCAGCATTATGCTGGATATGTTGGGATTTAGGCAAGCAGCATGTCATGACACTAGAAATGTACCTAAATGAAAAAGGGAACAGGTTTACCCCACATAACTGGAGGAAATGGATGAACCCTCTGCACTGTGGAAAGCAGATGGCCATGATAGTGATTATGTTCAAATGAAGTCTAGTTTTTCTGCCTGTGAAGGATAGGTTAGTACAGAGACCTGTTTTCTGAGCCTCTGAATCTTCCCTTAGAAGGAATATATAGGAAGCCTTGGCTGAGCACAGGTACCAGCTAGGCTTTTTTTTTTTTTTTGGTACTGGGGATTGAACTCAAGGGCACTTACCCACTGAGCCACATCCCCAGCCCTTTTTATTTTGAGACACTTTCTCACTAAGTTGCTTAGAGCCTTGCTAAGTTGCTAAGGCTGGCCTCAAATATGAGATCCTCCTGTCTCAGCCTCCTGAGTCACTGGGAATACAGGCATGCACAGGACAAGTTTTTCAAGGTTGCTTATATTGATATCACAATTGCTTAGGATCCAAAGGGAAGGTAGAGTAAGTAAGTAATCAGCATGTTTTGTCTTCTGACAAAATGCTGTGCATCAAATCAGTATTTCTATCTTAATAGGCAGTAAGTAGATCAACTAACCAAGCTTTAATTTTGTCCAAATAATTAGAAAACAAGACCAGTAAAAAAATGTTAAGTTGTGGTTCAAATTACAAAACTTTTGTATTTTTTAAATCATGTATCTTTACAAGGGTATTTGAAACAAATTGCTCCTTTGAGATAGTGCTCAGAAATGATCTCCTAATAGCCAAGCAAGTTCACCAGTATCATCTTTCTAGCTTCCACTAATATCATGCCTCTTATTCCATGCTTTGAAAAAGAATGTCCTTGAATTTTGATCACTGTTCTCAGTTTATTTGTTGATGTCAGTCTAACCAATGAAAGATCCATTCCTCCCCTTTAATCCTTTTCTCGTTCTTTCCTTTTAATAAGCATATAAGAACATTTAATTGATGATTATTCCCACTGAATTTTTTTGTTCTTTCACCATAAGGAAAACCTGTCCTTGAAATAAATATGTGCGTGTGTGTGTATTGTTAAAATATCAAGTGCAGTTTAATTTGGGATGCTTGTGTTTAAGAGAATGATTTTATTTAATACTATCTCACACAGGACAATGACAAAATTATTAACTAAATAAAATCAAACTTACCTGATGAGGCTTTCTGGGTATCTGTATTCATTCAGCAAGTTTATTAAATACCTTCTCTTGACCACAAAATGTGGCAAAGGTTGAGAACTACATTTTGCTAAATTCATGCATCACAGCAAATGTACCACATCTACCCAAGTTACAAATGCATCATATCACCTACTGGCCTGTGTTAACTCTACACCAATCATTAAATACAGCTTTACTTTCTTAAATATTATCTTGCTTTTCTTTAAAAGAATAATCTTCTTGGGTACAGTAGTGGATGTCTATAATCCTAGCAATTCAGGAAGGTAAGGCCACAGAATCTCAAGTTCAAGGCCAGACTGGATAACTTAGTGAGACTCTGTTTCATAATAAAAAATAAAAAAGTCTGGGAACATAGCTCAGTGGTAGAACACCCCTGGCTCTCTAAATAAATAATAAACAAAAAAATCTTAAGATTATACTACCCAAAACAATAAGAGTCTCTTCCAAGAAAAACAGAAAACAAAAAATAAACTTTCCTGACTTTTACCTCCTAGAATAATTTCTTTTCGCCATAAAGATGTTGCCTTTCTTTGCTTTTTGGCTACCAATTACCAGGGCAGTAGTGCACATGTACAAGAAATTACCAAGACAGAGATCATGGCACAAGAGAAAGTATAATGGTGGAAAAAAAAAAAAAAAAAAGCTCTTGAATGAAAGAGTAGATGTTTTGGTTTTGATAGAGATGGCTAATCTTAGACACATGGGTGCAGAAATAGATGTGAGCTAAATAAAAGAACATTCTCATAATTAAATATATATATTGAAGGGAATATAATTTACCATGAAGTCTTTGTCTCTGGACATACTAGGGAGAGGCCAGGTAGCCACACATAAAGTACACTCAGGGGACTGAACACAGAATGGCATTAAATTTCTCTACCAAAGTCTGAGATGATTTGAGGTTATTACCTGGTAAGCCAGTGTCCTCCGTTGCCCAACATCAGAAGTCTGAGCACTTCTGCCCACTGTATCCTGGTATTGTATTCACCAAAAATCCCCTGATGCAGTCCAGCATTGGATGGGACCATGTTGCACTCCCATAGTGAAGGGACATAGAAAAATCTTCTTCAACAGTGAGCATGGGTCTGGATGGCCAGTGAATCTCTCTTTGCAACTGATGAGGGGAAACTGGCCACCCTCCTCTTAACATGTCTCTACAGAAGACATTGGAGTAGTGGGCGTGGCTGTCACCTGATGCAAGCTGTAAACAGATCAGAGGAATGCATGTTGAGTCTGAGAGATTCTCACAAGTGAGACAGGCAGCACAGCCTACCGGGACTGTACATCTCTGGTTCCAGGTGCAAGGCCTGTTCTTATAGGGCCAAAAGGGAGTCAAGACTATAAGACCAGAGACTGCCTTTTCCAGGTACTACATCAAATAACCTTCACTAAATATCAGAGCCCTCCTTCACTCCTCCCAAGTCCTATAGTTGGAGAAAGACTCAACTTAGGTCTAGTAGGACTTTAACATTAAGAAATCTCTATAACCAGGAGAAAGTAGGCTTGGGCTCAGAGTACTTAATGGACAATAGTAGTGCACCACACTGCAATCACATTGTTTTTTTCTCTTTGTATTCATTTTTCATCTTTGCCTCTACTTACAGCAAAGAATTCTGGATATTTCACTTATGATAGCGTTATCCTTCACATTTTAAATAAATTTATTTGCATAAAATGTGAGATGATTTCAAAATATTCAGTACGTGAGAATACAGGCGACAATGGCTATGTCAAAAATTGTGGCATTCACACAGGAAAGTTTGGGAAGTGCTGAACTGGATTAAAAATGCAGTGGCATTTTTTTTTTAATACTGGGGATTGAATCCAGGGGTGCTCTACCACCAAACTACATCCCTAGCCCTTCTTTAAAATTTTGAGACATGATCTAGTTAAATTGAGGGTGGCCTTGAACTTGTAATCCTCCTGCCTCACCTCTCAGTAGTGGGGATTACAGGGGTGCCACCGTGCCCATCTTGAAGTAGCTTAATTCTGGAACTTTATAGCTCAAAGTATAGTGCATTATGTTATTCGTGCATAGGGGTAGTATGAAAGACATTTCTATTGGTCCCAGTCCTTAAACATTTACAACTTAATTATATAAATAACACAATTCAATTAGCAGCAAAATAGATGTGAAAAATTGTTCAGAAGTTTGCTTCAAGTATATAGCAAAATAAACAAATTTGCATTTTGAATTCCAGGCAAGGGAGAATATTTCCTATACCAGGTCCCATTTGTAGCTATTCATTAAATGTGACCATACATGCTTATTACAGAAATAGATTTTAAATTTAGTACAACTATACCATCCATACATAAAATCACATTAATTACATTTAACCAATTACTAAAATGATACCTTAAGGAAGGTAAAATAAATTAGTAAATAAAAAATACCATATACACTCTGCATTGGTTAGGGTACTCCAAAGAAACACAATAGGGTGTGTGTGTATGTGACTGATGCATTTGTGGGGCTATCAAGTCTGAAATTCATACAGCAGGCCAGCAGCTGAGAAACTCAAAAGGAAGCTGGTATTATGATCCTGGGTATGAAATCTGTTTGGCAGATGGGCAGGTTGGAAACAGAGAGAATTTCTACTTTACGTCTTAAAGCACAATTTTTTCTTCTCTGAGGAATCACAGTTTTGTTCTAAAAAGGATTTCATCATAGTTTCTAAATAGATTACCTGGTCTAGTTTTTATAAAGTAGCCAGCATTTTGCCAAATCCATACTAAATGCTTTTGGTAGAAATTATCAAGAATAAATTAGTAGCTTCTCCTTTTGACAAGATGCATATGACATCTAGACAATTGGCATTACTCTGGGTTAGAGGAAAAAAATGTGTTTGGAATTTTTTAGGATTTCTCTCTTAAGCAAAAGCCTTGGTCGTTAATAGAGTTGTCGTCTAATTTCTAATTTAGTCAAATCTCATTTTATTCCACTACTGAAACATATTTCTCATTACAACATGTAATATCTCAACAGAGAAATTTTAAAACTGTGTTATTGCTTGAGATGGGGTTATAACATACATTTTCTTAAATGATATTTATTTATGTATTCTTTTGGCTTTTGCCTAGTTCATAATCCATTCAGATTTTATGAGATTTTTGTATTATGTCTGAAGTGTACATTATATGCATTTCATTAATTCAGAAAAGATTTCATAATCATTTTCAATGTTTTTTTAATATTTAACGTATTTATCCATGTAGTGTGAACCTTTTTTGTTTTTAAAATTAATAGTTTTTTTGGTAAAATTACTAAAATTAAATCATAGTCTTGTAAAATTCAGACAATAAAAAACAATAAAAGTAAAATGCAGAAACTAAAACAAAATCTCCCCCCTTAGCGCATATAACATTTGGCTAGTCATTTATATCTTTCTTATGCAAATATGCAACTAAACCTACATATATATATAGCATTATTTATGGATAGATAGGTGAATGGTAAATGGTTGGTGATCGAAGAGAAAGAGATGGAATTAAACCAATAAAAATAGGATATTCCACAATGATTTTGAAAATTTCAAGGTAAATTAAGTCTCACTTAAACAAATGAAGACATTGAAGAGATGATAGAGCAGTTGTGAAATTATCCTTCACCATTCTTCCAAGTTAACAAAAATGTGATTTGCTACAGGCAGAGGCAGAATCTCCATATTGTTGCTAAAACTACATGACTCACTGTTGGACCATAGCAGTTCACAACTGAGACACTAACAGATGTGAGCAAGACCGGAGAGAGGTGGAAATCACAGGACTGCTTCCCTGCTTCAGGGGCATGCCTCTTCTCCCTGGAGCATAGGATGTGTTGAAAGGATTTCTTAGAAACAATCAATGAATGACCATATGCAGAATGGAGGGAATGCCCGGGGACCTGCATAACAGTTATGTGTGGGCAGTGAGAAGAATGCATCAAGACAAAGGACAGCAGTTAAGGGAGATTTTTGGAGGAAGATACACAGAGACTTCGCTGCAGGAGCCATGAAGACATCTGCCCTAATTCAGAGGAGTTCTGGGTTTATATTCACTTTTGATTTCTTTATTCGCATCTGACCTAGCTTTTTGTTATCAGTGGCTTACACTAAACAAAAGGTGATTGACAGATCCCTGCACCTTGCCCATAAAGCTTATTGCACACTTGCCAAAGGCTTGTTCCCGGGTTTTACATTGGATGCATCAGATGTAAAGTAATATGTATGGGTTCTTTAGTAGGGGATTCTCTCTTCTAGGTTACTATAGCTCAAACCTGGGGCTCTTTGCATGCTCCTCAGGATGACTGGGCAATCTTTTTGAAAAAAACAGGATCTTGTTTACACTCTGGGGAAGTTAGATCCTCTCAAAGCAACCTGGCAGGATGAAAGAGAGGTCCTTAGGCTCATGTCAGCTCTGCTAATTGAACTGGGCTGGGACCTAGAACAAAGGTCTCTATTCTGTCTTGTCTCAGGGAAGAGATTATTGCAAGCTCTACATAGTTCTGTTGAATTAAATGTTTTCACATTTTGACCTTTGGAGTTGACTTACCTTAGGGGCCCTCTGCTGTAAGTACTTGCTGTAAGTACTTTCTGAAACATTTGACAGAAACAAAACACTTGTGAAACTTTGGATTGCTATTTTATTTTTTCTATTTTATATGCTTAAGTGAAAATTTCTTCAATGTCAAAATGAAGATTATAGGAGGATTAATGGGAGCTAGGGTTATGGCTCAGTAGCAATGCACTTGGGTTCGAGTCTTAGCACCACAAATAAAATAAAGGTCCACTGACAACTAAAAAAATTTAAAAAATATTATAGGAGGATTAAATTATGCAACAGACCCTAGAACAATGTCTAGACAATAAAAAGAGTCAGTAACTATCACTTTAAGAGTTTGGTGGAGGGCTGGGATTATGGCTCAGTGGTACAGCACTTGCCTCACATGTGTGAGGCACTGGGTTCAATCCTTAGCACCGTAAATAAATAAATAAATAAATAAATAAATAAAGGTCCATCAACAACTAAAACATAATTTAAAAAAAAAGAGTTCAGTGGATGATCTGAAACCATATATATCTTTATTAATCTGTGAAATACCTTAAGATAAGGTTTGTTATGTCTGAAATTGTAAGATCCATTCTCAATGGATTTTGAATTATAAATTAGATAAGTATCATGAATAATTCCAACTAAAATAGACTCACTTCTCTTTCCACATTAAGGATCAAGAAGTGTTTGTTAAACAGGTAGGCAAAATCCTGGGATTCCACAGCTAGAAATTAACTATGTTTTCAAGTTGTTTAATACAAGGATTTCATTATTTGAACATTATGTGGAACATTTACAGACAAATTCCCTCTGGTGACACTGGCATTTTGCAAATATATTGGCAAATGTCAGCAATTTGCATGTTAGAAATATCTTCTTTTAGTTAGAATTTCAAATAATTTGGTTATGACATTGCATTCCTTGCATTCTGCAAAGACTTGGCAAAATTGTTTTAAAAATCATTTACAGTTTGTCAAGTAACACTTTTGCAGAATCCAGGTGAAGTTTCTATTTTTTCTGATCTGAGAAGCTACACTGTTTAAACATCATCAAGCAAATGAATGTAAGGGCCCATTTTAATGGGCCACAAGACAGAAGAGGAAGGGAATGACACTAAACAGTTAGGTGTTATACACCAGTTTAGCTCTTCACCTTTACAATCTTGGATAAACTTCATCAACATACTATGAATTGGGCTGGGATTGTGGCTCAGTGGTAGTAAGTTCGTCTTGCATGCGTGAGGCACTGGGTTCGATCCTCAGCACTACATAAAAATAAATGTATTGTGTTCAGCCATAACTAAAAGATTTTTTAAAAATATTATGAATTTATCCAAATCCCAGACAAGTAAAAAATAAAAAATAAATTTAAAAAATTCAAAAAGTTTAAAACTTTCAAGAGTCAAAAAGTCAAAAGACAGTAAATTAGTTTTTAACTCCTAATCCTTACTAGATCTGAAATGAACATTATGTACTTTGCATTAATTCAGAAAAGATTTCATAATCATTTTGAATTGTTTTTAAGTCTTTAAAATATTTATTCATGCAGTGTGAATGCATTAGATTCTGTTAAAAATAATTGCTCTGTTTTATAAAAATACTAGAATAAAAATACCATAATCATGTAAAATTGAGATAATATATAAAAGTGCTCTTCTGACTGCTCTGAATCCATGGTAGGAAATGATACTCATAAAATGTTCATTGCAACCTCGCATGATAAATAATTAAGAAAATAATCAAACCCATGTATTTTATCACAATTAATAATTTATAGAGCCAGAATATTATTTCATATCTAATCTGTTCTTTTTAGGTAAATAGAAAAGTCTCATGGAACTAGGGAATGAATTCCTGTGTTTGTTGTTAACTCTGGTGCCTTAAAGGTCCTCAGCATGGAGCTGCTGTTCAGGTAAATGCAGATTAAGTATATATCAGCCACAGAGAATGTGACAGCCATGTGTCCCATCTGGGAAGGAGTTAAAATCTTTGAGGGGATGTTCACCATGATTGTTTACTTTCTCTTCCTCTTTTCCTCTCACTCCCTAATTATAGCTGTAGCTCTGGCCTTTAGCTTGCCTGGCCGCAGGCCCACATTTTTCAGAATCTGGAGGAGAAATGCAGTGAAACTTATGTGTCCCCCAAATTCAAACCCCAGTGAAATAGTAAGCAACATGGAAGAAGTGTCCCATCCTTTCAATAGAGCCACAGTCAGAACTGGGCTTGCTACTTCCTCTTTATCCTCCAATCCAGAATGTTGGGTGGATTCCCTTCTCAAGGCACAGAACTGAAGGCTCCTGGGAGACTTGAGCTGTCTCTGTTAGCAGGAAAGGGGATAAGATTTTGTAATGCAGTGGGCCTGAAAAGCCAAATAAAGCAATCTGCTTAATTTAAACTAAGTAGGTTGAACAGATTTTCAAGTGTAGAATTTGGCGCCTGTGGGAGATAGAGATAAAGCAATAGCAGCTGGAAAAGGTGTACTTTACAAACATCTATGCCAATATAGCCTGAAACCAGGGAAATAAGAGTCTCAGGGGACAACAAAGGCTGAGATGCAATCAAGGTGAATCAAAATGAGTATTCAAATAACAATCTATTTAGGAGATTGGTACAGAATTAACTGATCAAAGGGAAATGTATGGATTAAATAGGTATTATTTAAGAGATTTTTTTTCCATAATGAGTTATCTACTTAATTGCTCAATTATGTTTCTGCTCTGTTACCTTAATAGATTTGGTTTATGCCTAGCAGGGACTCAGCATACAGTTAAGTAAAGTCTAAGATCATCTGATTGGAATCTACCTCTCCCTTGCCTGTGTACTCAAGGCATTGAGTCTTAAGTTTCTCATAACACTACTCTCTCTGTGGGAATCCTGGAAGAAGGATAACGATTTTAACAAAGATATTGACAAAGATAACAAGCAAAGGAAGGAACAGATTCAAGAGTTTCCAGAGAAAGAATCAAGGGGACCATGATGCAATTTGGGGGAAACTGGGTGAGAGGGAGAAGAGAACCCCAGAATGGGATTTGGCTTGGAAAATGACTAAACTATTAATTCTCGCCAAATGAAATCCCTTAGGTCTTTAATACTTGGCACCTCCCTTATCACTTAAAGGTACCAAGTTGATTGAGTTGTCTTGAATGGTGTGTTATTAATGCCAATAATGCACATAGGACTAACAGCATGTTTGTGGCAAGAGGCGGTGGAATGAATTCAGTTTTGTACATGGCACAGTGCACAAGGCAAATCTAAAGTTCTTATGGGATCACTATGTGGAAATTTCCCGTTAATTATTGGATATGTATGTGTGGGGATTCAGTCTGAATGTGCAGAGGTGATGACAGTAATCATATAAATGGTAACTAAGAGGAGCATAGTACAAAGAGTATATGTAACCTAGAAAGAGAAGAAATTATTAGATGATGTAGGTGCTTTTTAAAAAATTCTCCTTTTACAGATGATAAAACAGAAGAGCTGAGAAAGCTTTAATTGTCTACCCTAGAGAATGCAGTAAAAGTCCAAAGAGGCACCCAGAGTTTGCAGTAATTAAGGAGGCAGGTGCACTGAAGGAATAAAGTAGGGAGGGACACCTTCTTCACAGTTGTGCAAAAATTGTCCAGTAGCATTCAGGATTCCAGGGAAAGGCCCAGGGAAAGTTGGAAACCAGACAATTCCTAGGTGAAGGTTTACCTAGTTGTATATAATAAAGGCCCAATGAATCAAAAGGAATAGGTAAAGGTAATAATGAATCATGGAGAATATGTAGGGTTGGGAGTTAAGAAAAGAAGGAGAGTATTATGGTTTGCATGTGGTTTGTCCCTGCCAAAACTCATGTTGCCCAGCAATATCATGGTATAAAAGGTGATGGGATCTTTAAGAGGCGGGGCCTAGTTGAAGGTGATTATGTCATGGAGCATCACTCTTGTAAAGGATGAGCGCAGTTCTCCTGGGATTGGGTTAGTTATAAAGTAAGACCACCCCATATACTTAGCTCCTTCTCCATGTGGCCAGTTGCCTTTTTGTTTCCTTATCATGCTATGACATAGCCAGGGCATCCTTCTAGACACTGACACCATGATATTTAGTCTTACCAGAATCTTGAGCTGAAATTAACCTATTTTCCTTAGGAACTATTCCATCTCAATTAGTTTGTCATACCAACACAAAAGCAACTAAGGGAGTGACAGAGAGATATTACATTGGCCAAGGGATGAATATCTTTATGAAACTGTATTGTACGCTGCAGTGGGGAGTTAATAAAGAACAGAGTTCAAAAAATAGAACTCTACAGCCAAATGGTGGACTGTCTGAATTCATGGTGCCAGAGGTAGTTCTAACTGATGAGTAGTTATAAGCTCTCAGCTAGTAGTGGGTATTAGGTACAAAGAGAGGTAAGAGCCATTCCATATTAGCAGAATACAATGAAATTGTGTAAGAACATGGTAGGGCTTCGAACAGAGACGAAGTCAGATTTCAGATTTCAGAATATAAAGGTGAGAACACAAGAGGTAATAGTTGCCAGTGGCAGAGAGATGGTCTATAATAAGTGATCCAGACAATATGAGTCTGGAGGGGCCAGGAAAGAGTTAGGAGGATGTGGATCATAGCATCCACACCTAAGCATATTGCAAGTGAAGTCACAATCAGTATACAATCAATTCAGAGGACCAGAAAGGATGAAGGGGCCTCCAGGGAGAGCCAGGATTTGGTCTTCACAAAAAAAGGAGAGAAGTCTTTAAATTTGGGATTTGGTTCACAAGGGATCAGATAAAGGGACACTCTGGAGAGAATGTGGAAAGAAGAGAGGAATAGAAGAATTTTAGCATTATGATGAAGTGTGGGGAAAATTAGACACCCAGAAGAACTCTCATTAGGTGGCCGAGCATAACAGGAAATGGAAGGATGGTGGATTTTTTCAGACAAATCTTTAAAAGAAACATCAGTCCCACATGAAAACAGCCCAGGTTATCAACAGGAGAATAGAAAAGAACTGTGGTATATTTACACAATGGACTAATACTCAGCAATATAAGCAGCAATCTCTGGATACATGCAGCAACATGGAGAGATCTCAAGAGAACCACGCTGAAAACCTAGGGACTAAAAATTGCTTGCTTATGATCCCATGGCATTAAAACATAAAATAAGACAAAACTATGGCAATAGGAAACAATCTGCAATTGCTTGTCTCTAGGGTACTTTGGACTGATTGAGAAGGGACATAAGGGGATGTTTGGGCCTCAGCAGGGATGTGCGTTGCATGTTTTGGTGTCTGCCCATGCTGAATATATACCTAAGACCTGCACCCTTCACTATATGCAAATTATGTATCAATTTAAAAATAGCCCCAGTAGTCCTTTAATAATTCATTCTGATCTGGATTCACTGCCTCAGTTAGGGTATTGAAAATGGATTTCAGGACCATTGAAAGTCTCCCCCAAACTTGAAAACACCACTAACCTGTAGTAGTTGTTCAGAACTCTGGGATTTGTGGGTAAGATACTGTTTGTTTTTTCCCCTACATAGTATAAATCAGCTGTTCTTTCATTATAAGGAAACGCCCTCTGTGATGCTCTCTTAAGCAAAGAATGAACAATGACAAATGGATAATCCTTGGATAACGCTGGCAAGAGTTGGAATGGTTTGTTGAAAATACTGAAATATGTGAATACCACTGTCTGCCAATTATTGTGGCATTTTAAAGTCAACAACATTAGCATTTTTGCTCTCCTTCTGTGTTAAGTTATGGTTGTTTTGATAAGGGGATAGCATGCCAAATACATCTGAATTTATGATTAGTTCTTTCTTTTCTTATAGTTTTTCTCTTAAACACCAAAATGAATATGTTTTCCCTAAGTAAAATGCAATTCTGTATTTCTTACTAAATACAATTTATCAAAGTTACGTTATGAGAAAAAAAACTACTCTCATAGTTGCCAAAATTTACCATATTTTGGGAGCATAAATAGTTATATATTAGTAGCTACATTGCCCCACAGTTTTATTATTGAACTGGGGAACAAAGAAAACCTTTGCCTGCCAGTTACAGGAAAGTGAAATAGGAAAAAGTTATTACAATAAAATAATAATAATATGTATCAGAGAAAAAACGTTTGAGTGGCATCCATGAATTTAGAGCTTTCTCAAGATACACCAGGGCATGGTAGAATGAAAGATTCAGTCTTAGAGTTCTGTTACACATTCTTTCTGTGGTTTTGGGAAAACCATGAACTCTATATACCTCACACATATGCTACCAGGAGCAAGCAAGATAACATCTCTAAAAATTCTGTTGGATTCTCCTAAAATTTTACTTAATGGCATGGAAACAAGGAGATAAACCAAGTCCCCAAAGAATTCTATTTATCCATTCTTCTGATCAAACTCTATATTATATAATCCAGTGTGTCTTACAATCTCCAAATGTTCTTGTTAACTCTAAAATATGACTATTTTCAGTAAAAACCATGCTAGTCTTTCAAATATAATGACATAAATATTTTACAGTTCCTTTGGACTGAAATATTTATGTGAATGGCAATTCTAGCCATTGGTGCTGACAGCTAAAATGAAGGTAAGTCTAGCATGTCTTGCTCACCTTTATTTACCACTGCTAGCAAATAGCCAACACAGAGAGTGCAATAAATATTTGAAGCTTGATGATGTAAATCAATGGTCACGTAAATGACAGTAAGATTAAAAAGCATGTGGAAGTTAACAGCACATGGAGACAATGAATGCAGTAGGCGATTAATAGGAATCTTTAGATTGTTAATAGCTGCCAGCCTCACATTGCATTATCTAGCAACCTCCTACTTGTTTTTAAAGAACCAACATAAAAATAACTTCCACTATAAAGTTTACTGTACCCCAAGTAATTGCTACTCACAACTGTGCATCCCTCTGTCAGAGTACCTATTACACCGTGTGGCAGGTGGTGCTGGCAGAAAGCCCCAATAAACCACAGGCTTTCTGTGTTTGTAGACACAAATACACAATCTTGAATTATCTTACTAAACTCAAGAAAATAGAGTAAGATCATCAGCTTCATTGATTTAAAAGTCAATGCCTAACTTTCTGTATTTGTAGACACACAGATCCTGGGACCATGCCTGGCATACACAGATAATTCAATAAAAGAAGAATAAAGAGTCAGTTTTTTGGGGTTGGGGTGTAGCTCAGTGATAAAGCACCTCTCTAGCACATGTTAGGTCCTGAGTTTAATTTCCAGCACTGCAAAAAAGAAAAAAAAGGTTTAAATTTCCTTTTAATGCTTTCCTGAAGAAAGACATTAATTTTATGTAGGCAAAACAAAAATCAAAAACAAAAACAGAAAACCTGTCAATCAAATAATAAACCCAGCAGACTGAGCAAAGAGAAATAGAAAAGAAGCTATCTTAGAACAACTACAAGGCAGATTCCACTTTTTACTTTTTCTCTTGTTTCATCTAAAATATTTGCAGCTAGTATACCCCCAAAACTTAATGACCAGCCTTTTCATTCATAAGAACATGAAAAACCAGTTTGTTTTCTTTCTGTAATTTGTGACATAAAGTTATCAAAGATAGCCATTCTACGGACTCCTCTTTTCTTCCTAAAGTCAGATATTCACAATTACCTCTCCTATATGGATGCCAGATTATAGCAAGCATTTTTTGTTTGTTTTTTGATACATTGTTCACACTTCAATCCTCAGCTCTTAGAACTACACCTGGCATAGTGTAGACACTCAACATACTCCTTGCAATGAATAAATACTTCATAATAAAGTTGTGAATTATTCTAAGTGATAAAGTGGCACCTGACTGTAATTATGAAAAATCAAATAACAAAAATTTTAAAGTACCCTATTAAACTATTCATCTATATTCTCCATTGATTGTCTTTATTTCTATTTATATCAGAAAATTCATATCAAACATCTTGAATTGTCTTACTAAACTCAAGAAAGAGTAAGGTTTTCAGCTTCATTGATTTAAAAATCAATGCATAACTTGACTAAGTTTATTTACAGCATGTTTTGTTGAACAGGAAGTTTTAAACATATTTCTTCAGGCTTCTATTATGTAGCTTAACTTCCTTATTTTAACTGCAAACATAAAATGTGAATATGCAATGAATCCATAAATGATCTGAGTCTTCTTTCAGTTTACTTAGCCTTTCCATAGAGTGTTTCCTCTTGCATTAATCTTTGAATTATATTCAACGTAAAGCTGATCAATATAAAAGTCGTGAATTTAGCTATGTGGCTAGTGCAGAGTTTCTTGGAAGTGAATTTCAGGCATAACTTTAAAACAATCCATTGTTATAAGTGGAGCTATTAATGATAAAGTAATTTACCCTCTGGTCACTGAACATGGCACAGAGCTGTAAGTTAATACATTGCACAAATAACTGCAATGGCTATATCTGGGGAGAGGGAGGATGCTGGTAACCTAGTGCAGGGCTTTGTGCACGCCAGGCAACTGCTCTACCCCTGAGATACACCCCTAGTGCCTGCAATATAAATTTTAAATTTCCAAACACTGGAAATGTTCCCACTATGCCAAAAGATATCTCAGGAAAAAAGCAATGTGCACATTCATATATCCACTACACAGCTTCACTTTGACACATTTGCTTCAAAACTGTTGTTGTTTGTTTTTAAGGACTACATCTTCACAGAGCTGTAGCTTTCTGAGACCTGCTGCTCAATCTCATTTCACTCCTCCCCCCACCACCCCTCTCCCAGTGTCCACTTCCCTGAATTTTGTGACTATCACTCTCGTACGTACTTTTGTTCTTTTACCAAACTATTTTCTTTAAACAACATATAGCAAACTTTTTCCTATTTATTTAAACTGTGTATATAAAATATTTACCATTTATTCTTTACCAAATAAGTTTTGCTTTCTGCCTTCTCTTCTACTAAACCTGCATTTGAGATTTGATTACATGGATGCATAAAGTTCCAATCGATACACTTTAGCTGCAATATTAGGTTCTATTGTATGAGAATGTCACACAGCCAATCAAGTCCCTGCTCTCTGAAAGTTCCCTTTCTTTTCTTTCCTTTCAGCTCCTCCTGGCACCCAGCCACCAACTAGAAGGTTTCCCCCACACTGCCACCCTTGCATCCTGTCTACTGGTTTTTATTGTAAGATACAGGATTGATACAAAGAGATTTTTTTCTTATAATTGGCCCAGTATTGTTGCTTTTCTTTGGTGCACACGAAATGTTGGTAGAAGTCTTTAAGTAACTAAGTGTGCAGATTCTACAAACCAAATAATTAATAAGTAAATGAAAGAATAAGTAAAAGAAAGATCTTCTCATAAATGTATTTGTTGTGCTTGTTTTTTCTTCATACAGATAACCCATAATTAAGTTTGGTTGCATTCTCTTGCTTACATACTGGAGGCTTTTTTTCTGAGTCATTGCCAGTTGAAGTTGGGTTGAAAATATGCACAATTTTATTTACTACATAATAGCAATTGCTCTGCAAATTGGTTTAGATACCTAAACAGACAACATTAAAGTTCCTGTTCTAGGCATCTTTACTAGCACTTATTATATTTTTAAAATTTATTTATTCTAATTAGATATACATGACAGTAGAATGCATTTTGATTCATTGTACAAAAACGGAGCACCACTTTTTGTTTCTCTTGTTGTACATGATGTAGAGTCACACCACAGGTGCAGTCATACATGTACCTAGGGCAATGATGTCCATCTCATTCCACCATCTTTCCTGGTCCCATGCCTCCTCCCCCCACCTTTGCCCAATCATAGTCCCTCTATTCTCCTCACCCCTCCCTGCCCCCCTGTTTTCAGCACACTCTTATCAGAGAGAACATTCAGCCTTTGGTTGTTTGGGATTGACTTACTTCACTTAGCATAATATTCTCCAACTCCATTCATTTACCTGCAAATGCCATAATTTTATTCTCTTTTAATGCTGAGTAATATTCCACTGTGTATATATACCACAGTCTCTTTTTGTCCATTCATCTATTGAAGGGTGTCTAGGTTGGTTCCACAGTTCAGCTATTATTTTAATGATTTAAAATGTTTTATCAATCTGATCAGTGTGCATTTCACCAAATTCTAGTGAAATCAAACATCCTGTCAATTTATTTATTGTCCCCATTCATTCTTGCCTCTTGTGGAAATTGCATGTCTGAATCTTTTGTCCATGTTCCTATTAGTGATTGTCTTTTTTGTGAGCTAACTTATAGTAATTCTTTATGAAATTGAAGCACTGATTCTAGGTTGTTATGTATGTTGTAAATGTCTACACCCAGCGTGTGACTTGACTAGTGTTGTTTATAGTGATTTTTGTTGAAAAAGACAAGTTTTATTTTCATGTAGACCAGTACATCAACTTTTTTATTTAGGATTTATAACTTTATCATTTAAAAAACTTTACTGTGAGTTTATAAAAATTATCCTATATTTTATTTCAATAATTTTAATATTCACTTTACATAATTATTTAACCTACATGCATGGTATTTGAAAAGTACAGATTTAATTTTTTAAGTATTTAAAAGTGTAGATTTAATTTTTTATAGAAACTAGGATATCTCTAGATTATTTATTTAGCAGTCTATTTTTTCTTTACTATTTTCTAATGCTATCTATATGATAAACCTAATTGTTTACTGAAATCCTCACCTTTAAATATTATCACATTGGAGGTCAGAGTTTAACAAATCTTTTTTTTTTTTTTTGTGAGGGGGGGGGATAAGGGACACAGGTATTCAGTCCATAACATGAGTACTCAATAAAGCATCTGTGATTTGTTAGAAAGTTTTGTTAGATTTCAAAATTTTAAAATTTGTTAGATTTCAAGCTGATGCCCTACAGCAGACCACATGTGAAATATTCTGTTCATCTAAGGACTAACCTAAGTTTTATAAGAGTCACATCATTTCTACATAGTATTTACAGAATTCTAACTGTAGATATTTCAAGAGAAGGAGAGAAACAACAAGCGACTCTGACTGTCCTTTAGAGAATCTAACTAGTCGGGTCCTAACTAGAAGAAAATGAATCAGCTACACCCATACTGGGCATCGTTTTTAGGAATGTCTGTGTGTGTCTTGCAGTGTGTGCAGAAAGTGATTCTAGTTTAAAGACATGTATTGTACTGTGCACGTACATATTTTACTGCCTGGAGTTGTATACACAAATCCATTATACTTCACTTTATGTTCAACTTAATAGATTTCCAAGGACATTTTCACAAGACATGGTTTTCACCCTAAGTGCTGACTTTAAACCCTAATAATTGCTGCGTCAGATGCAGCTCCTCTGTGATCAGTGTGTCAATGGACCATCAAAATACTGTTTCACTTTGAATGAGAGGCACAGGTGGAGAGCAGCTTTTAGTGCAGTTGTGTGCTATTTAACAACAAGGACACGGTCTGAGAAAGGCATCATTAGGTGATTCTGTCACTGTGTGAACATCGCAGAGTATATGTAAATAGATCTAGATGGTATAGGTCAATCACTCAACATGGCCTGTTAATGGACTCGAGAGGCCTATAACTGTGACAGCTGGTGTAACATGACATATTCTTTTACAGTACACTTTTTACAAGTAGGGATACAATCTAAAATAACAATAGAAATTATATATAGTATATATATAAACCAGTAATGCAATAAGTGATCTATCGGATATTTTGTACTGTACATGATTGTATGTGCTATGTTTTTTTTATTTAAAATTGTAGCAGATATGTTTATTCCAGCATCACCACAAACATGAGAAATGCACTATGTTATGACAAAATGATGGCTATGATGTCATTAAGCAATGGCAATTTTTTTTAGTTCTGCTATAATCTGTATGTGCAGTCTATTGTTGATGGAAACATTGCTATTTGATGTATGATTGTGTTTACTTAATAGGAAACCAGGAGATACAGGGACGACAGTGACAGAGACTAAACCAGACTATCCGGACTCCCCAGGTAGACACAGGCATACCAGAACACTAAACACCTGGAAGGAAAGATACTGCTCAATTTGGGCAACAGCTGAGCATTTTCCTACTGGGTGAAGATACGACCTGCTGATGCTACTTGTATCAAGAACCAGAGAATGCTTGTGATGGCCTGAATGTTTGTGTCCCTACCACCTCCAACTCTTATCTCTTATAATAGCATTTGGAGGTAGGACTTTGGGGAGGTAATTAGTTCATGAGGGTAGAGCTCTCATGATGAGATTTGTACCCTTATAAGAGAAGACACAGAAGAACATGCTATCTCTCTGCCAATCTACAATACGCTTGTAGATTCAGTCACAGGATATAAGTTCAATAAGAAGGCAGATGTCTCTAAACAAGAAGAGGGCCTTCACCTAGCATCTGGCCATGCTGGCACTTTTGACCTGGGACTTCCCACTTCCCAAATCAAGAGAAACCAATTCCTGTTTCTTAAGCCACCCATCTATAGTATTCTGTTATAGCAGCCCAAACTGACCATGACAGTATAATAAATATTATAAACTCACAGAAATAAACATGATAGGCTATGTATCATCTCTTTTTGAATGGCAGAAGACACATTGAACATGAAAGAGTTCATGGCCGTACCAAGAGGTCAATTTTCTCCTGGGTACACAGGCATATACCTGTATTCCCAGTGGCTAAGATTCCATCTCTAAATAAATATAAGAAGGGCTGGGATGTGGCCCAGTGGTTAAGTGCCCCCCAGTTCAATCTCCAGATCCAAAAAAAAGAAAAAAGAAAAAAAGAAAGCTGAATTTCCCCCAATTAAGCCTACTTTCCATAAACAATAGCATTGTTAAATGGGCAAACCCTTTGGGAAAACCATTGTCCAAGTAAAGCTATTACAATATGAGCTCCATCTGCCAATTCTCTATGTGACTTACTTCTGATAAAGTTTTATCTTATTAGCTTGTTATATTAGGAAATTGATCTAACCCAGGGGGTTGTTGTATGGTGGTGTCCAGATAATCTATTCCCTACCCAATACATATCAATGGATAATCACTGGAATAATTTTCCTAAAAAATTAATATATCATAATGATTTGTTTCCTGAAGGCAAAAAGCAGAATTCATTCTTTGAAGCAAGAGAAAAATACGCTTGTAGATTCAGTCACAGGATATAAGTTCTCATAGACATCTCAGAAACTACTAAATCCACAATATGGATAAGACTCTGAGAAAAAGGCATTGTGCCACCCAAGATCTTCCTGCTAAGAGGCTAAGCACAGCTTTCCCGAATTGTAGCTTAGTATTTGTGTCTACAAAACCAAATGCCAATAAGTAAATCAGGATCAATCAATGTAGCTATTTTCTTGCTTAAACAATTCACTACATCATGAGTTTAGGGCACTAAATCTTTGTTTCTAGAAGTTCAAATGGAATCATAAACACACACATACACATACAGCTGTGTAAGTGTGATTATTCATAAGACCAATTTTTGATTTTTTTTTAAATGGTCAATGGCCATAATTCTAGTCTACTAACTGTGCTTTCCCAGTGTTAGTTACTATTTCAGAATGTGTCAGCTATTATAGGTACAGTCCAGTTTCAGTAGCATGGAAGGAAGATGTACAATCTTTCTAAAGAGTACCAAAGTAATAATAGCAAAAATAATAGGTAAAATATAGCAAGCAATTATTAATAGTTAAGTTTAAGCATTTAATATGAATGCTATAAATTGGACATTGAATTGACCCCCAAAGTCTCATGTTTTGGAGGCTTGGTTCCATCTCTTGGGAGATGGTGGGACCTTTATAAAGTGAGGCTTAGTGCAATGTCCTTAGGTTACTGAAGGTGTGCCCTTGAAGGGGATGTGGGGACCTGGTCCCTTTCTGTTTCTTTGCTTCCTAGCCATAAGATGAGAAGTTTGCTCTTCCATGCACTCCCTGCCATTTCCATTTGGCACCCCAGCAGAGACCTAAAAGCAATGGGTTCACACAATCCTGGAGTGGACCATCTAAAACTGTGAACCAAAATAAAACTTTTCTCCTTGTAAGTTAATTATCTCAGGTATTTTGTTACAGTGACAGAAAGTTGGCTAAAACAATGTCTAAATTCAATCCTCAAAATAAACATCAGATATAATTCACTTATGTGGAAACAGACACAGAGAACTTCTACATTTTATGAAAAAAAATAGATTTGAATCTAGAAATTTCTCTCCTATACAAAGAAAAAAGATGGAATACAGACTTATTCCTTTCCTTTCTGGGTTTAGAATTTTAGGTCACTGAAGAGGAATTTGCTAACTAGGTTGTGGGTATCCTGAAAGACTTAATGATTCACCCAAAGTGGAAATCCCCTGGAACAAAAATGTAACCCAATATGTTCACATGGAGAGCAAATGAGTTCTATCTACAGAGGTGTCAAAGTTGACATATTACTTAGCATCTTCTCTGCACCCTGCAGATAACAGCATCCATATAATGTAGTCAAAATAAATAAGACTTTGAGTGCATGGGAAAGATAATCACATATCAATTTGTACATAAACCCAAACTTGTCTACTATATTATGACTGTTGCAGCACAAGTTCTCAAGGAAGACAAGTCATTTCCAAAGAGCATATGCCTCAGCCTCCAGCTGCATTGTTTCAAATGCTTGTTTCCCTCTCTGATGTCAGAAACACTATGAGAGCTGACAGAATCCCCTTCAGAGGAGAATACCTGGTTTAGTGGACAGATGTTCAAGTGCTCAAAAACTTCCATAAGTAAAGAGGAAGGTCCAATCAGTGTATGAAGGATGATAACACAGATTCAAGTCTCTTTACAGATGGCCACTCTAAAATACAACATTTATTAGCATCTTGGTCTAAGAGTAATCCGTACTGCTGTTAATGCAAACAGATACAGAACATTGGGGATGTCTATCAGGAACCTTTCACTTCCTGAGCATCAGTAATAATCAGAAAATGATTCCAAATAGAGCAACTGCTTTATGCTCGACGCCACATGACATGTAGCTGAGTGAAAACAAACTTCCCAATAAAATGGGGAACCTGTTCAATACAGTCTCTCTGTGTGAAGGAGTACTCCACAGTCACTAAATATCAGGCTTAAAAGTCAAAACAGCCAGGTGTGGTAGAACATGCGTGTAATCTCAGTAATTCAGGAAGCTGAGGCAAGAGGATTGCAAGTTTGAGTCAAGGCTCAGAAATTTGGTGACATCCTAAGCAACTTAGTGAGACCCTGTCTCAAAATAAAAAATATGAAGGGCTGGGGATGTGGATCAGGAGTTAAGCACCACTAGGTTCAATCCTGGTACCAAAAAAATAAAAGTAGAAACAGTTGTATACAAAATTACAAATACTACAGCCCATTAGTTTTGTGATTTTTTGTAGCTTTAATTCTCATTCTCTCCTCTTTCTCCTTTTTCTTTCCCATTTATTTAAATGACAGAAACAAGCTTTAGAGGAAGTTTGGTAGGAAATGTACCACAATGGTGAGAGTGGTTTTGTGTGAGTTAACTGGTCCTTATCACTTCACCCTAAAGATGTGAGAAGTGCGATCAAAAGCATCTAGTGGCTTTGTCCATGGGCAACAGAGCTGTTAGGCCTGGGTGGCAGGATGCCATGCAACTTCCTACATACCCACTGATTTTAATCCTCCAGCATCTCTTCACTATGAAAATAGGATCTTCCTCATCTCTTCAAGTATGACTGCAAATGGGATGACTTTATTAGATTCACGTTTTCACCGTAAATATTGTTTGCCAAGCAAGTTAATATAGAAAGGCAGATTTTCAGAAATGTCAATAGAATTATCTGGTCTTCAATGTGTTTGCATATGAAAACAAGTTTGAAGTGAAATGAGTTCTTTTAAATTAATGAACAGACTGAAAAATAATTCCTTTGTTCATTCATTCACTCCCTTGCCATATATTTGTTGAGCATCCTAGTGGAGGGAATTGACATGATAATCAAATAAAATGCTTCTATTCTTGTCCACCTGGTAGTTTTGATAGCCACTGGAGCTCTTTAATGGTTATATTATTGATGCCATTTAGTGAGACAAGTCATGATCCAGCACACCAGTAGAAGAGATGGAGAGGCCCCGAATGAGGCACTGGCAACAGGGATGCAGCAGAGAGGACATATCTAAAATGTAACTAGCTCAATTCAGATGATAAAAGATATAAACCTTCTATATATATATATAGGCACAAGCTTTGCATGCCATGTCAAGTAGCTCAACTATTTCAAAGATTACCCTAAGAATCTATTAATTCTCAATGAAGGACCCTTTGTCTACAATAAGTAAAACAGATGAACATCAGTGGAAATTAGTTGCAATTAATTTATCCTTGAAAGGATTAAATGAACATTGCTCCTATACACCTAATAATAAAGAGGGATGGATAGGATCAATGCATGATATAGGGAATGATCATGGTGAATCTCATAAATATGAACACTTAATGTGCTAATAAAAATAGATTCTATATAACAATAAAAATAATAAGAGCTGGTCTATTCCTCAATCTGACTCAGTGAAATTTTATCTCAGATATGATTTCCTAGGAAATCAAACTATTCTTCTCTTCCTATAACAGGAAAAAAAAAAGATATCATTCATTATGTCACCCTCACAAGGTATGTGACAGCCTACTCTTCCTAAATTACAAAACAAAACACAGAACCGACATAAGAGAAACCTACATGATTTTGAGTTGGGCTATCTAGTCAAGGGCATATCTTTAACACCTTGTTAAATGAGGACTCACTGAGCCCAAAAGCACAACTGTAGAACATTATGCACTTGTCATTGCAGACATTTTAATCTAAATCATGGATATTAACTCTAGAAACACACGTTTATAAATTTGACTGTGTTGAGACTGTGTTGAATATAAACAACATCTTTAAAGGCATATACACATATATATGCACACAGAAATTAGTTTATATATATATTCCATATATTTGGAAATTAGTATATATATACACACATATATATACACACTATATGTATACATACATGTGCATATGTGTGTGTGTATATATACATACACATATCCATACACACACAATTGCATAGCAGATCTGTGGTTCAGATTTTAAGCATATGGGATACCCATAAAATCTGACAAAGTATCAAATGGCAGCTCATGGTCATTTCAATTTTTGATTCCTTGACTGTTTCCCCTTGACTCCGTCATATCTCCAAACTATGGCTGGTCCAAGAGAAAGTACTGTAGTTAACAAGAGGCTAAGACAGTGAGCATCATGACAGAGAAAACTAAGAAAGAAAATGGAAATTGATAATTTATAAATTGGTTAGGTATTGCCTGAAAAAGCCCAAATTTACCTTCTGACACTTTAAATATTACCATGTAAAATATAAAGAAAATTTAATTTTTCAAAAAAATATTACCAGTAAACACAATTATAATAAAGGTTGTTCTGTTATTTGACATTAGCGAGAGTTTCATGAGTGTGCTCATCTTGACATGATCTGCTGAGCTACATGTACTTTTCAGTATTGATGTTAACATCACAAAAGCATTTCAAATCTAATTAATGAGGAGCAAACAGAGTTGTAACTACTTTCTTTGGTTTGGATCCCATTTGAGAAAGAAAACCATAGAATTTACTACAGGTAAAATGAGAAATTTAGTTAAAGATTTATCCCTTGAAGTGCAATTATGAAGAGCCATGGTCTAAATGCATATATGGCAAATAACAGCTATGTAGAGAACTTGATAGATGTGGAAAGTCAGCACTTTCCAACTGAAATCTCTGTGACAGTGGAAATTTTCAGCAAATGTACTGTCCAAGATAGTAGCCATGCTAGTCCAGTAGTAGATACATGCAGCTAGTAAGCATTTGAAATATGGCCAGTATGATTAAGGAACTGGGTTTCCAATTTAATCTAACTGAAATTCATTTAAATTTAAATAGTCACAGGTGGCTTGGTGCAACTAAAGTCTATAGTACATTTAGACTAGGCACACTGAAACCAGACATTGAGCTTTAATTTTCAAGTAAATAAAAACGTACCTACTGGGAAAAAATAAGTAACAATTCTCCTCTTTGGTCTCCAGGGTCCCCAGCATGTAGTGCCCTGTTACTACTGACAAGACTTGCAAGGCTGACCATTTACCCCCTAAGAGAAGAAAACTGACATTGCTTATAAGTTCAAAATGACACTGCCAGTGAGCTTTACTTTCAAATGGAACAATTGGTTCTTACTTAAAGGGGCTTCTCAAGATGTCTAAAGATTTACTGTCATGAAAATACATAGTTTTCCACTATCTCCTTCTCTTCTTTTCCTTTATTTCTGCCATGATAGGCTGTGAGTACTAGAAAGTTATCGTTCTTTAAAAAAGAAATGGGGTGGAAATCACAGTGATCTCCATTCACACCTATATGAAGCTAGAGATTTGCATGCAAAGAGTGTTTTAATCAGGCATGATGCTCTTACTCTAGAATGGACCATTTATTTTTTTTTCTCCTGGAACTTTGCATGAACTGCATTTTTTGTACTTCTAATCCAGAAAATTCTAAGAAATCCTCCAGCATGCAGAGAAGTTTCCTAAATATCTTCTATATTATGCACTATTTGATTTTGTCTGCCACCATAACCTATTACATGTTACACAGTAGTATGTGTTTGTAATGATAGTGCCTTATAGAATCTATTTCATTTGTCTTTCCAACAAAATGATAAACACCTGAGGGCAGAGGTTTTATTTTATTTCCTGTACACATGGTTTATTAACATATGTTGGTTAAAATGAATGAAGTAAATCACAAAGATCATTAACTTAGAAAATATAGAAAAGTGAAAAATAAAGAGTGGATATTAATCTTATTTGAAGTTCATTTGATTCTGTCCATACATAAGCAACATCATTTTCCAATCTAGTGCCCACAGCACATGCCATTTTGGAGACCCCTTAATTTGTACTGTAGAAGAATGTGATTATGGGGCTGGGGTTGTGGCTCAGTGGTAGAGTGCTTGCCTAGTATGTGTGAGGCACTGGGTTCAATCCTTAGCACCACACATAAATAAATAAAAATGAAAGCCTATCAACAACTAAAAAAAATAAGCAAAAAAGAGGAAGAATGTGATTATGTCCAGGAACTCAAACAGGAAGCTAGGAAACCAGAGGGTTAACAGAGGGCAAGCCTAATGCTTACATTTACTTCTTACATGGAACAGCTGAAAATCAGAGAGTTAAAAAACAGGCTGGGTGTGGTGGTGTACACCTGTATTCCCAGAGGCTCAGGAGGCTGAGGCAGAAGGATCACAAGTTTGAGGCCAGCCTTAGCAACTTATCGAGACCCTGTCTCAAAATAAAAGATAAAAAAAAGGGCTGGGGATGTGGCTCAGTGGTTAAACATCCCTGGTTTCAATGCTCAGTACAAAAATAAAAATACAAATAAGAAAAAAAAAAGAGGGAGAGAGAACTTTTTCTTAAAGAGGCAGAGTATAGATATTAGGGTTTGGAGGGCCATAGGGTTTTCATCAGTCTTTTCTTTTAAGCCCTATAAAAATATAAAATCCATTCAAAACAAGTTTTAGAAAAAACAAGCTCAAACACTCCCACAAAAGCAACTCTATACATTTCCTGTTTAAGAGAAAGGAAAAGGAAGGGAGAGGAAGAAAATAGTCAAGAAAATGTACCCAGAACAATATTGACCCAGTTATACATGCATCTGGAGATGGCATGGACAATCTGTAAAATATGATCTCATTAATAAGGTTGTTATCTGATAACAACAGAAACCCACATTCCACAGAATCTTGGAAATATCTAAAAATACAAATTGTTTGTAGAAAATGACGTCTTCCTCTAGGTCCAAGAAGACATGAAAGAAGGAAAGATCCTTCTTGGGAAAGTTTTATCACTATTGCTGGCTAGGAAAAATACCTTCCTCCTTGTCTAAATTTCATTTGTTTTATTTATTCTCCACATCAGAGGAGTGAACACTTTAAAAGAGGTCTGTTTTTGGTTTCATCTATAGAATCAGTACATTTTTCTTCAAATAATTAAAAATTGCCTTTTTTTAAAAAGTGAATCCAATGTTATACATCCAAAATTCCAACAAAGAAAAAAAAAAAAAGATTCTCTTTCCAGTTACTTGTCCATTTGCATTTTTTTCTTTTTTCTTTTTTTTGGTACCAGGGATTGAACACAGGGGCACTTAACCACTGACCCACATCCCCAAGCCTTTATTTTTTATTTGGAGACAGGTTCTCACTAGGATGCTTACAGTCTCACTAAATTGCTGAGACTGGCCTCTAACATGTGATCCTCCTGCCTCAACCTCCTGAGCCCCTAAGATTACAGGCATGCACCACTGTGCCCTGCCCATGTTCTTTGTGCACATATCTGAAAGGCTTAAGAATGCCAACACATTAAAAAGTACTTAAAAATGCTGACATGGTGGCACATGCCTATAATCCCAGCAGATCTAGAGGCAGCCTTAGCAATTTAGTAAGACCCTTTCTCTAAATAAAATATATAAAAGGTCTGGGGATGTTGCTCAGTGGTTAAGCACCCCTGGGTTCAATCACCAGTAAAAGTAAGTAAATAAATAAATGGTACCTAAACAGACTGCACCTATTCTCTCAACACCTTCAAATATAAGCAGCACTTGTTTATTTCAGGTATGGAATAGACAGTTTCTTAGAGAATGCCAGTTTTTCCAGAAACTGTGAAATAGTTTTAAAATAACCCTTTAATTTTTGAGACACAGAAATGTCCATAGGAAGATAAAAAGAAGTGCTATCCACTGAATAAAAAAAAAAGTGGCTAAACAGAAATCAATCTCTCTTGTTTTTTTCTTTTAGATAGCTAAAATTGCTAAAGTGGTTAAGGTAGCATATAATTTTTCTTGTTGAAGAATTTTGTCCAGTTTGACAAGTAAATAAATGTTTAACTCTCTCACTCCTTTTATTGCTGCAGAAACCAAAAGAAATGGAAAATAACTGCAGCATGTTTACGACATATTAGCTCCTTTCTCTACATGAAACACACAATGAGTACACTTTATAGATGAATCGTGCCTTTGACTGAATGGAGAATGGTGGACGAGCTCTGGTTTTGTGGAATTGGATAATTTGTCACAGTTCCTGCCTCTGGAAAAATGACAACCCAAAGGAAAACTAGTAGAAAGACTTAGTTTTTTAGTAGTGATAAAATACAAAATTGTATTTTTGGTTCACAGAAATATTTAAAAATACATAATTTACAAAGAAAATCATTAAGTTTTGATGGCTATTATCAATAAACGTTCATGGTTGCAGGTTTCAATACAAGCTATCCATCATACTTCAAGTGATACTACTTACTAAAAAAATCTTTGAGATTGTTTTGTGATTATCATACTCTTGTTTGATTATCTTCTCTTTATTATTATTGTTAAAAATAAATATAAATGAGCTATTGATATGATTGTGCCTTACATGCAGCATATATATGTATAATTCATAGTTAATTTTTTCCCTCATACACTACATTCTCTAATAAGCCAATACAGCTAAAAAAAATAAGCATCTAAATATTAATTACTCGTCCCACAGTAGTTGAATATAAAAGGGACAAATTTTTCCCAAATGGCTGATCTCTCCATCACAAAAGACAGATTAATAAAAGAAAAGCACACCACATTGATTTTTAAAAGTTGGACACCACACGGGAAACTTTACAAATGAAGAAATCGAAAATCAGGAAGAAAGGCTGAAAGAAGTGGAAGGTTAGAAAGAAACATGATTGGATGGAAAGCAGATGAGCTAATGGGAACACCCTGGGGAAACAGCAGTAGCTGTTTAGCTAGGTTCTTCTTGGCCTCTCTATGTAACATGCCTACCTCTGGGACACCTGTTTTTTCAGGGGAGGTAGATCAGAAAGAAACCTTTCCAGGCTTTGTGGTTTGCTTTAGAGGAGACAGGGTTCCTGGTTTCTATGGTCCACCTTGAGGGGAAAGAAAGCAGAACAGGGAAATGAGGACTGGAGAAGGTCAGAGACACCTTGCTTCTGAGACCCTCCCAATTTCCCACATTTCCAAGTGGTTAGCGTGCCACATTGCTCTATTTCAGGCATTATGTTCTCAGTCCTGACTGTTAAAATATATAATATTTTTCAAAAAAATAGAAAAACGATTTGTTGTGAACCAGTTTTCTACAATTAAATTTGAAAATGGTGCCAAAATCATATTATATTTCTTCTTCAAATAACTGGGAAGTTTTACTATGATACTTTAAGATTAAAAAGAAAAAATACACCTAAAATTCATCATTTTGACTTCTATAACAGTTCAATTGTAGAAGAGATTTGGGTGAATATTGGTACAAGAGTCTTTCTATTCCCTCATCCTCCTAAAATTAGTAATCTATTAAGTTACAAAATCGGAACAGTCTGGTTAGATAAGCAGAAATCTCCAGACTCGTTAAGCTACCCAGGAAAAGAAATGTGCCTATAACACAATGGCATATTCCAAGGACTCCTAGACCATTTGGTTGCCATTTGGGAAATGAACAGGAACATAGCTTCCCTCAATCCAGTTGAAATTTAAAGATTATGTACATATGCTTTTATAGCTACTATTTGAGGGTTTTGGTCTCTGTCCCACATGCTAGTTCTAACTGATTAAGCATATACCAATATTGAAGGAAAAACTGAAATTCAATGATATCTCTAATACTCTTTGGGTACAATGTTTTTGTAACATATTCCCATTACTAAAATTAACCTTGCATCATTTTATTACTGTGAAGACTAAAATTACTTCTGGATATACTCACTAATTATTTTCTATATTTAGGGTAGTCAAAAATATGTATTTTTTTACATTTATAAACCATCTTTAAATATATTTTGGTCCTTAATATCAAACTACTTATAACCTAAATAACACCAATGGAAAGGAATTACTTTAAAAACAAGTGGCACTTTAAGATGAGCAGTAACGGGAATTGGACAAGCTGGGTCAGCCTGCTCTCCCAAAAGGTAGAGAATATAGGAAATATCTAGTATCACAGACCAGACCTTGATTCCATTCACAAAAGCAACAAGAGGTTTATTTCCAAGAAACTTTGTGAGAGTTCCCCTCTGTGTCATTCATTCCAAAGTTTAGACTATATTAGCTACTTTTCTTCCAAGCTAGCAATAGACTCCCATCCTTCTGGGGAACAAAGCAGATGGCTCCCTCCTATCCTCTTCACTCCACAGAGACTTCCCTGGAAGTGGAAAAAACAACAACAACAACTCATTCCTTTCTTTCCCTAAATCCTTCAAATATAAGCTCTTGATTGCATTACTTTTGTCAACTTATATCACTTCTATTTGAGGGACAGGATTAAAATATGTAGTAGATATTACAGGAAAAAACTGCTAAACTACACATTATCTGGTCCAATCTTCAATCATGAGAAATTTTCCATTAAATACTCATGACAGCAAGGCTCTGTGGACACACCCATGTAATGATTTAATTCTGTTTTCTTATGGGAAACAAATTGGATTGACCAAATATGATTATTTTTCCCTTAAGGAAAAAGCACATTTTATCTGGGTGCACTTACCCAAAAGACTCTATGTATAGTCACAAAGCAAAGGAACATGTAATTTCTGCAGAAGTCCCCTGAAGAATCACTCTTTGATTAAAAATGATGCTTGCTTTATTTTAAATTATTACTTGTACAAAATAAAGAGAAATATGACTCCTGGAAAACCAAATACAGTAAGAGGGTTGTGATTCTTCATCACTCAGGTCTTCGAAACATTAGGAGTGGGGTCTGGTAGGTTTGGAAGTGCCCCTCCAAAGGTCCATGTGTCAAAGGGGTGTTTGCCAAACTGTGGCACTATTGGGAAGTGGTGGATCCTGCATGAGGTGAAGCCTGGAGGCAGAAAGTTAGGTCACTGGGGGTCATCCCCTTAAAGGGTACTCTAGGATCCTTGTCCCTTCCTTTCTCTCTCCCCTTGCTTCCTGGCAACCGTGAGGTGAGCTGCTCACTCTACCATATGGTCCCATCATCCATACTGCCTCACCACAGACCCCAAAGCAATGAGCTAACCAACTATGCTGAAGCTTCTAAGACTATGAGCCAAAGCCAAAATAAAACTTTCCTCTTCTTTTTTAAAAAAAATTATTTATTCTGGAGCTGGGGCTGTAGCTCAGTGGTAGAGCGCTTGCCTAGCATGCGTGAGGAACTGGGTTTTATCCTCAGCACCACATATAAATAATAAATGAATAAAGTAAAGATCCACCAACAACTAAAAGAAATATTTTAAAAATAGTTGCTAAAAATTGTATTTATTCTAATTAGGTATATATGACATCAGAATGCATTTTGATTCATTGTACAAAAATGGACCACTTTTCATATCTCTGGTTGTACACAATATAGAGTCACAACATATGTGCAGTCATAGATGTACCTAGAGCAGTGACATCCATCTCATGCCACCATCTTTCCTGCCCCCATGTTCCCTCTCCTCCCCCTCCCCTTTGACCAAAAATCCTCCTTTCTTCCCATGCCCTCTCCCCCATTATGGATCAGCATCCTCTTATCAGAGAGAACATTCAGCATTTGGTTTTTTGGGATTGGCTTACTTCATTTAGCATGATATTCTCCAAATTCATCCATTTACCTGCAAATGCCATAACTGTATTCTCTTTTAATGCTCAGTAATATTCCATTGTGTATATATACCACATAATCTTTATCCATTCATCTATTGAAGGGCACATAGGTTGGTTTCAAAGTTTAGCTATTGTGAATTGAGCTGCTATAAACATTCAAGTAGCTGCATTACTGTAGTATGCTATTTTTAAGTCCTTCAGGTATAGATGATAGCTGGGCCCAATGGTGGTTCCATTCCAAATGTTTCAATTTTATTTTATTTATTCATTTATTTATTTTCTCGAAAATTGCATTTTAATACATGTTATCAAACATGTATGAAAAAAACAAATTTTCAGAAGCTGTACACACTGTTCACTGAAAACATTTGTTGAGGCAAATAGAAAAAATTGTTACAATCATAATTTTTCTAACTTTGCACAAAATTATAAGCAGATTAAATTCTTTTTTTTTTTTTTTTAATTTTTATT